>CAJDSM010020440.1:18348-50579 GCA_903981925.1 Ostrea lurida
GAGAGATGTTCACAAACCAATCTTTGTTTTTTAAACCTGCACCTTATGTTGTACGAGAGATCAAAATGTTATGTTGTATTTTGGCAGATCAGCATTCTTATTGACACGGGATATGGTGGCCCAGATTCAGTTGGACCATGCGGGTCAGTTTGGCAGTGGCTGGGTCTGACAGAGGAGCATATAGGTCAAGAAAAAAGATGGTACAATGTGGTCGCAGTTTTACAATCCTTTTGGAGAGGTAAGGAAAGTATACAATTTCAACCTCGTAAACCCTGATTTTTATGGAAACTATAAGTACTCTTAGTTAGTAGTTTTAATTGACAACAGTGACATCTTGTATGGTTCAAAACCAGTTTACTTTCTACATATAGAGTACCGAAGTAATGAATAAATTGTAAAAGGCACTCAGATTTTAAAGATGAAGCAATTAAGAAACGAGAGGATAGAATGAAATGCTAATAGAATAGGGGCAGATTAAGGAATGGAGATAATTGAATATAAAAGATTAAAATTAGGGGTGAAATGTTGCTAAGTTTATTGATGGACAAAATTAAAGTTTGTAGATAACACAGGGTTTGTATTGTTAGCCAACCTGAGGACCCTGAAGGTGGCCGGGGGAAAGACAAGATGTATCAGCGCTCGGGGGGAGGAAGTCTGAGAAGGATTGACTCTCGCTGTCGACGATGCTTCCATCTACTTCGCAAATACATCAGGCCATGACGTACATAGGTCAGTAAATACAGAGAGGGGAGGGGGTCAGTACATACAGAGGAGGGAGGGGTGTCTGATTTACAAGGTCAGTAACATACAAGAGGGAGGGGTGTCCTGATGACAAGGTGAAGGAAAAAACAGCTACAGAAGGGAGGGGGGTCAGTACGATACAGAGAGGGAGGGAACGGGTTAGTAAATACAGTAGAGGGAGAGGTGTGCCTGATTACAAGGTGCCAGCTCACAGTACAGAGAGGGGAAGGAAGGCAGTACACACAGAAGAGGGAAGGGGAAGGTTAAGGTAACAGTACAAGAGGAAGGAGGGGTCATGTACATACAGAGAGGGAGGAAGGTTTAGTACATATCAGAGAGGAGGGGAAGGTAGTACATAACCAGAGAGGGAGGAGGGTCAGTACACTACAGAGAGGGAGGTGTTCTGATTCAAGAGTCAGGTACATACAGGAGATAGGAGGGTGTCTGATTACAAGGTCAGGGGTACTTTTTACAGCAGTAGGAAGGGGTTGTCTGATTATCAAGGTCCAGTACAATACAGAGAAGGAGGGGTGTCATGATTAACAGGTCAGTACAGTACAGAGAGGAGGGGTGTCTGATGTACAAATAGTACTACAGAGAGGAGGGGTGTCTGATTACAAGGTCCAGTAGACGATAAGAGAGGGAGGGGTTGTCTGATTAAAGATTCAGTTACATTACATGGAGGGGAGGGAGTGTTCTTAATTGGACCAGAGATTTTCCGTGGATTGTAATGTCCGTAATAAGTAGATAGAATTTTTTTTTTAGCAGACGCAAGATTTTGGCGTTTTCTCGTATAATAAGTGATATTTATTTTAGCGGTAAATAATTTATAGCGATTTATATCTTATTACTATGAAAAGCCTGCCAAATTAGTTGGGAATGAATTGGGTTAGCGATATCCTAGATTTTAGCGGCGGATCCTCGAACGTTTCCTGTCATATGCCAATTAAAATCCTCGCTAAAATTTCTACTCATACGGTATCTAGATAGCAATGACTGATGTAATCTTCCTAAGTCCTTATTTTATTCCTTTTCTTTGCATTTTCAGTGGGGTTTCTGTTCCAATACTGTTGTATACTCATTTACAAAGCCAGAAAGAGTGGAACATTGTGTCATTTTCTGGGACACCAAAAATGGAGAAGTATGTATTTCAGCAAACATTAAAAAGTAATGGCAGCATGACTATAGAGAGGTGTAAAAACTTCTCTTTCCTCCTCGTTTAAATTGTCTACATAAATTCATTACACGGATACTGTTACACATTCTGTTAGGTGCTCTGTCTTCTCAATGCTAGTGCTCTCACAACTTCAGAATGTTTTTTGCAGGCTTTACAGCCTTATGCCTAAGGAAGACAGAATGAATATGTGTTGGTTATTACGGTAACTGATTAGACTAAATGTGCATTGTAGGTTGCTTTGTGTTTGATATTTTTATAGAATGATCAAAACATCTTTTCTTCTTTTCCAGAAATATGTTAAGTATGTTAGGAATCTCATCGCCATAACAGCATGTGGAGATTACTGTTGCTTAGCAACAAAAGCAGACGAAACTACTGGACAGGTATCAATATGCAATAGAAAAAGAAAATTATTTTTTTAAGAGAACAAGATGGAAATGGTACTAGTGGTTCATAATAAATGAAAGATGTCTAAGTACATATTGTTTATATTTTCCATATACATGTATTGAAAGTGATATAAATACTGTATAATGAATAATTTTGGTGAGCTGGAAATGTCCGTTTTTGCAGATGAGGAAAATTTGTGAAAAATGAAAGTGCCAGATTTTCTATTCATATAAATGATACTCTATTAAAATGAAATTTGAGCAAACCTTAAAGTGCCAAGATTTGACACTATATTTATTTGAGAAACTCTGTTGAATATTGCTATTCGCTAAAAATTACCCAATATACATTATTTCAATATGAACATGTAACAGCATGCGTAGTTTGTACATGATATCATTACAATTACAGTTTGTGTTGGTTCTATGCAACTCAATTGGAACACCGCTAGACTCTAAGTATGTAGAGATTGACCCAGTTTATCTAACGATGACAAAAACACATATTGTATGTGCCTCCAAGGAGGCCCTTTATACGTGGCAGTTTAAGAACCCGAAAAAACTGGCCAGCCTGGATATGCCTGGGCGTCGCCGGGACTGGGACTGAAAGGTATGACAGTGGGGGAAAGGTATCGATTGTACTGGGACTGAAAGGTATGACATTGGGGGAAAGGGTATCGCACTTACCTTTACATATATCTAATATCAACCTTGCTGTGATATTGAGGTTAACACTTTGTGTGCTTTGTGTGTTTTTTCTTTCTTTCAAGTTTCATGTGGAATAGGAAATTTGACTTGAACATTTTGTAAGAAAATGATTGTGTTTTTAATTTTTGTCCCAACCTCTTCTACTTCATGTGAAAGTGATCAGTGACATAAGATAGTTAACTATTACAGTTTTTGGGGGGCTTTAGTTGGGAGTTATTTTTAAACAAAGACGATTGAAAAAAAATAGGGATAAATTTGCATTTTAGATAATTGCAATCAGTAAATCTATTTACCTGCCAGTTGGTTGGTAGTTATAATAAGCAGACACATCCTGGCCATCACAACTTACCTTATGTATGTTTTGTCAATATTTTCAGACTGTATCACATTGATGATCAGCCAACAGGAGCCACTGCCACAGAGGAAGTAGACTTCAATAAGGCATTCAGCGTAAGTATTCTAAGGTCAAGTTCCATAATGCACTGTACAGATAGAGTCTGTATTTTTCTTGTATTACATGAAGTCTGAATATTATAAAAGATCTTTTGTATCTTGGATAATCTTATTCTCTTAGTTACATCGTTCTTATATTGTCATGAACCTAAAAAGTTTTCATTTTTATTTTTTTATTTTTTTAGAGTTTAGAAATCTTTTAAGATATTTGATGTTTCTGTAAAGATTTGGTGTGTTCTTTTCCTTTAAGTTCCTAAGACTTCAAACAACCTTTATCTTTTCTGACACTTTGAGACGTCATTGATATGTATTAATTAAATGGAGGTTTTAATAAACGCAGGGAAATACAATGTCTCTTGTACTTTCACTGTTTTGATTTTGCTATTTTCACCCTGTTTTGCATTCACTACATCTCCATATTACACAAATGTGGGTCAGATTATTTTACACTACCATGTTAATCTCTGGGCTTAATAGTTCAAATAAAATTGCAGCAATAAAAAAGCTGATCCAGTCAAATAAAAGACATTTTAAATGGATAAAGTTCTTTTCATAAATTCTTCAGACAGTGTACCCACAATATCAATATATAAATGTAGGGTTAGCACATNGATAAAGTTCTTTTCATAAATTCTTCAGACAATGTACTCACAATAGCAATCTATAAATGTATGGTTAGCACATTTTTTATGCTTTTTATGCTTTTCAACTGCAGTATGTTAGATATAAAGTGCTACTTGCAGTCCTTGAAAGTGACTGTAGGCTGAAATCTTAGAATGAGAAACTCGTAGAATGACTTTTACGTTTTATCCGTGTTCGTTAACAGAGGTTTCACCTAAGGAACAAGGTATAGGCAGTATGGCAGTGTCTGTTGATGTCCTGCTTCTAATGGGCCTGCTGTGTTGCTATTTTTAGTACAATACTTATTCATGTATTTATACATGTATGTATTTGGTTGTTGATCATTTGTATCTCACTGCATCAGTTTGTGTGCTTGTATCATCGCATTTTGATAATTATTTACTAGATAGATGAAACATATGCATGATTCACAGAACAGACTTAGGCTAAGGTTTAGTATTTAAAAGCATTACTCTTATACAGATTTAAAAAAGGTACAAATGTATGTTTACCTAAAAATATGTTCGCTGTTACGCTGTAGGACTTGATCATGAGCACCCTAGCGCTTGATTGTCGAGGGTTTGTTCACCCTAAATCTTGTTCATCTGGAGTCAGCTGCCTCTCGCTATCTATAGATGTTTTACAGTGATAAATATTTTTGCATTGGCATTCTTTTCAAATGGTACAGAAGATAGATTTGAATAAGATAAATTGTGTCACTCTACATGCTCTGTACCCCAGATGACTAGCAATATCAAAAGACCAATGTTAAATTATTGAACACAATCTCTTTTATAAATAAAAGACTATTTACATTCTTTGTTAAGGCAGATCTTTGTATTAGTGACATCAGGAATTCGGAGCAATTTTAACCGGATTGCTGTTAAGGGGGTATACTAGATCGTCTTAATGGCTGACTTCCTTTTAAATGAAATGAGGATTATATGCCTAGCGGAGTAGCATAGTCAGTTAACGTGCCAACTGCTGATCGGTATGTTGCAGGTCTGAGTCCAGCAGGGTTTTTTCCCCCAGACAACTTTCTACTAATACTGTGTAATTTTTTTTAAATAAATAAAGTGGACTTAAAATTTTTCAATTTCAAAATATCATTGTTGTACAAAACGTCTATTTTTCATCCAAATCGCATTTCTTTTGTACAGCACTCATCCTTAAGCTTTCAAATCTGTAGTTTTTGAGGCCCCAAAAAGCTGTTTTCATACACAGATACTTAGATAACTGATCAAAGGAATTTAGTCCATTAAAATATATACATGGTATATATACATACATGTAAATGGGATAGTAGACTCCTGTATATTGCAGATAAGGAAAAAGGCAAATATGTTGTAGGACAAAATGACCTCGGACTGTTTGACTCGTGCAAACAGTTACTGTGGAATCATCATTGTTCATATGTTCGTGGGATTTCGTGGGTTCACCCGTAACGCCACGAATTTAGCATCCGCGCACGAAAGTGTTTTAATTTTCCTTTTAAGTTGCTTTATAAATATTTATGCGCATTTGGGCATTAACTTTTAATTATCAATTACGCCACGAAAGTTAGCATCCTACCAGCTGAACTAAGCAAATTTTTTGGTTTGCGGCCATGAACATTGGCGCCCCACGAAATTAAAATAGTGATTTGCGCACAGGTAGAACACATGTAGGGTAACAAATCTGACAAATTGTCACAGAGTTCAAATTAAAAAAAAAAGAGTGATAAATTTATCATTAACTCTGCAGCAAGTCAAACTGACAGTTTGAAATGGTAAAAATTTGTAAACTAGAGGGCTGAAAAACAACTATAGAAAATACATGTGAAGCTAGAAAGTGAGATGAATAGGTTTGTGCAAGAACAATTACAAGTTGTATCTAGACATTACAATAGGACCTCATTATCTTTACATTTTAGCCAAAGAAGGTAAACTGGATTTTTTCCCCCTGTAATTTTGTTCAGTATTTAAATATCATTTTTCCATTTGGAAAACTTCATTTATATTTTACTTGTAACTATCATGTGTCTATATTGTGACTTTTGGAAATTTCCCCTCCTTCTTGACTTATCATGTGGCTCAGATGGACTTTTTAAATAAAAATTTATATACCTTTTGTTAGTTTATTTAGGATGGCGAAAAATTCTCATTGCAAAAATTGGTGTTGTGTTTATGGAGAAAAATATATCCATGTGAATCTTCTGTATCTGTTACATTTGAAGTTGTTGACTTGTGGAATGGATTCTATAAGTACGTACAAGTCGGAGGCATGTTGCATGAAAATCTACAATGTTTTATGAAGATTGAATCAATGTAACATCAGATTTTCCATTCATGTTGTTGTCATTGTTATCATTTTGTTATAGTAATATCTTAATCAATTAAGATAAAAAAGAATATATCGTAAAATACAAGTACAGTGTTCCCTCAATATATTACCCCCACCCCATTATAATGCCATCCCCGCTTATTGCCAACAAATCATAAAGAACGGATTTCTCCCCATGTTAAAACCCCCGTTATAAGGCCACCCCCGCATAATGCCATATGCCATCAATTTCTATAAACAAATGGTCAAATGATAATAATGCCAATTGCCTAACACCCATTCATAATCATACATTGGACAAGGTATGCAGGTGGACAGGTTAATTATGAATAATTTCTTGAATAAAACTCAAACTTATCTAAATGTTTATACAGAATTAAGCCATAATAAATGACATAACTGAATTTCTTTTGACTGCTAAAGAAATTCTCAGTAATGATGAATTTGTTATATCGCCACCCCTGCTTTATTGCCCAAATTGGTCTTGGACAAAAGTTGGCATTATCACAAGGGAGCACTGTATTCTGTCTTTATTGTATCCCTGATTCAGTGTTGTGGTAATTAAAAAAAAAATGAGTTTGATTCTGCTTTGTCTTTTTAAAGCTGTTCTTATGATAAAGTCAATTTATTTTTTATTAAGAAAAATTTTGATTTTTGAACTGACTGGGAAAGAATGATGACCTTATATTGATAAGATTTGATGTTTTGTATTTGGGGTATTGTTATTGACAGACTGATATGTTTGTGGTATTTGGCAGACTGTGTTGTGTTTGTGATTTTTGGCGGACTATGATGTGTTTGTGATTTTTGGCAGGGAACGGAGGATCCTGTTTGCTCTATATGCGCCTCAGACAAAGTCCTCATTGTGGTAAGTAGTTTCTTTAACGGTATGCTTCAGAAAAAAGGTGAATGCGTGCAATCTGTTGCACATGTTATATACAGTTAAACTTCAGTATCTCAAACACTGATATCTCGAATACCATGGCTATGTCGAAGTGATTCAGAGGTCCCAGCCACCTATTTTCTTAGTAATTTTACCCTTGATATCTCGAATCCATGGATATCTCAAAGTTTTTTTTTTGGTCCCATCGAATTTGAGATAACGAGGGTCGACTGTATTGTAGTGATTTTTAAATGGTGCAAATATTTTGCTTAATGCTTGCTCACCACATTTTCTAATACAAAAAATTACTATGCATAGATTTGTATTCAATTTTGTTAACTTATTTCTGGTAATTTGACATGTTCATTTAATGGTTGAAATTGAGTCATTTCATGAACATAAACAGGGGAGAGAATCTGGAACCATCAACAGGTACTCCATGCCGATGTTGTCGCTGACACACAAGTACGCCATCGGATGTCGTCCCCACCAACTGTCCCTCAACTGTACCTCCAGGTTAGTCCGGCAGGGCAGCTGTCTGTGACAGTGATGTGTATGTCACCAGTAGGATAGGGCAGCTGTCTGTGACAGTGATGTGTATGTTAGTGCAGGCACCCAGGGGTCACTTTGTCAGGCCCTCTTTGTGCAGGGAGTCACAGTGTGTGCACCTCGGAGCACTCTGATATGACTATATGAAATAACAATTCGTGTCCGGGCCATAACTTCTTTGTTCTTTGAGGTAGGCATACCATATTTGGCATATGGGTGTATCACCCCACACATGAGGGAGGCATCATGAATTGTCTCCCTTCCCCCTAAACCAATGAAATTGACTGTATTATTCAGCAAGATAATAATCTATATGATTGTATCATTAGTGTGCATTTCTAATTTGATTCCAGGTAACATATTTGTTATTGTAAACTTGTAGTATAAACTCCTATGTTTCAGTCGGCTGGCCATTATTGACATCAGTGGGGTCCTGACCTTTTTCGACCTTGACACAAAAATCACCGACCAAGATGGCAAAGAGATTGTCGGAGAGCAGCTGAAGTTCGAGAGGAAAGATGTCTGGGACATGAGATGGGCGGAGGTAGAGTAACCCGACAAAGTTTACAAAGATTGACACACTTGATCTGGTGTAGAGTACAGACTTACCCGGCAAATTTTACAAAGATTGACACACTTGATTTGGTTTCAATGTCACTGAGTCTGTACTCTATGTTCAGCTATAAATCAAAATCACAGCCACTGAAAGTGACAATTTTTTTGTTTGTTTGTTTGTTTAGTTATTATCGGCTGCCAAAGATCAAAAGTTCAATGTCCTGACATAAAGAATAATTCACATATTTTCACAAGGACCCCCATGATGAATGTTGAAAGTACTTAATTAACAAGAAAAACCATATTGCATATAAATAACATGCACACTGTATACCTATTCTACTATTTATTCACAAATGAAAATTTAAACTATTTAAGGTACATTAAAATGTAATATTATTGTGTGTAATCGATGTCAGAAGACAGAAACTGATGGGAGATTCTATCCACCCCCCTCCTAACTATTTGAGTTTAGATTTTTATCTGACATTGATCTTTTGATCTCACCCCTTGATATTAGTGTATGTTTGCACATCTAAGGAAAAATTTGCTTTGACAAAATAGCAATTTTAATTGGTTTAAATGGTTTATCATATAACCATGTTTGTGAAAGTTGCAATATATTTATAAAAGAAGAAAGTTATTTGCATTGAGAATAGATAAATAGCATGAACATGTTTTATTTTTAGGACAACCCAGAGCTGTTTGCCATGACAGAGAAAACTCGAATGTATATATTCAGAAACTTGGACCCAGAGGTAAAGTAATTTAACACTCTATTTATCGAACAAAAAAAAAATCTCATCAATTGAATTTGTAAATACCATATTTAAGGTTGTATCTTCTCACTTCTTTTTGTCAGGGTTCCAAACTTGTTTTTTTTTTTAGATTGCTTCAGTTACCATTTTGTTTAGTGTTGAGGAAACAAGTCTTATATTTGATAGGAATTTAGCTTTATGTGGTTTACCTCACTTGTAACATTTACAGTTAATTTGCCAGTGTTCTGAATGAGTTAAATTTATTATGAAAATCCATTTTTTTTCCTTCAATTAACTCATACTGTATATAGACATCCAAGGTGAGAAAATTTGGACAATTTATAGCTACCAGTTTGTGTGATACAATCAAAAAAGTCTCTCTCAAACTTTTTAACACAATCTGCTGTTTTTCTATAAATGACATCTATAGAAGAGTGTGTACCGTAGTATTGATGGGTCCAGGGATACCCATTTTGTAGTTTTACATCTCGATTGTTTGGAGCCTTTTATTTTTTCTTCAGATATTTGTTGTGTTTTAGATTTCTCATGTTTTAAATGTCTTGCATGCTGGACATGGCAATGTAATATACTGTTACAGTAGAAAGCACAGCTCTTCGTCAATCTCTTTGGGGGGGGGGGGGGGATCAATTTAAAAATTCTTATTTGATTTGAGACTATTCAATTGTATTTTTGCGTGTGTATATAGAAAGTTGCCATTTTTGCTTTTTCTCTACTAGTGAACAAAAAAACATGCATAATGTTGGTTGACACATGACAGGAAGACATTCTTAATGTGTACTATCCATTAAAGTTTGATCTTGGATGTGAAATTGAAATCTTAAAAATGGTATCAGCCAGAATGTTATTGCTTGGATTTGTTGAATGAGTTTGAAGCTTCTCAGATACCATAATATCATTCTGAATGTCATTTCTTTTTTTGTATTCTACAAAATAAATACAGAAAGGTTTGTTTGATTTCTTTAGGAGCCCATTTTGAGCAGTGGATATATTTGCCAGTTCAATGACCTGCAGATTAAATCTGTTTTGTTGGATGAAATCATGAAGGACCCGGAAAATCCAACAAAAGACAACATGGCTGAAATGGAAATCAAGGTGATTCAAACAAAATGATTTTCCGACCATACCTTTATAGAGGATCTCTTCATGTGTCTTAATTCTGGACTTGGTGATATTGACAATTCCATGGTCACTGGAGGAAAATTTTGTGATAGAGAAACAGCATACAAATTTACTTGACAAAATGTAGCACACTTGACACAAATGTAGTTCTACACTCATTATGTATCCCGACTCTCCATTAAAATCACTCAGCAGGTTAAAGGTCACAGGAGCTAGAATCATAATCTGAATTGTAACCACATAATTCACAGATTGTTGATCTTTATTAGGTCAGTCTTCATGAAAACTCACTAGCTCGATGCCCAAGGCTACAAGATTTCAGGCCGGGCTGGTAAATTCCAAGTATGCACTGGCCCTACGGGATAGTAAAAAAAAATAAGACTTAAGTTTGGTACAAATTGTCTTTAGAAATCATCAAAAATTAAAGTTTTTAAAATGCCTCAGTCAGTGACTCTATTTTAATTCTTTGATAAATGTTCCAATGTCATGATAACGGTGACTAAGTAAATATAAACACTTATACCTTGAACACTTTTGAAAAATTAAATTTGGGGGCAAAGTTGGGACAGTAGATTCTTTCCTGGGTTAGTGAATTTTGTGAATCTGCTAGCTCTACTGGCTAGTGGCTTCAAAAAGTTTTTGCGAAGACTGTTAGTTTTAACTTAACATATATTAAAGTATGCTGTATTTTGAGAGTTCCACAGTTTTGAGAAGACAAGTGCAGAGTTTTAATGAGAATTAGTTTCCCCTGTGACCATGTTGAAGATGTGTCTCTGTGTTGTACATTATTCACTGATTCACCAACATTTCAGAATGAATTATCAGAATTTTGTTCACCTATCAGATCTGATTTATTTCAGTCTCTCCGAGATACACGAGATTTGCTGGAGAAAGTTGGGATCAATGATGCTCAGCAGTTTATTGAGGACAACCCTCATCCCAGGCTTTGGTAATTCTAGAAAAAGTTTGCTAACTTTCACAAGAAATTTTCCTTTAAAAATTATATATTCTCTTTTTAAAAAAATCGTTTGTTCATCTTTTATATCAGTCATTCATTAGCACAGACCATATTTCATCAGACTTGTGTGTTACTGGTAATGAATAGCAGTCTCTACTTTTTAAAATATGTATGGTGTAGTTGGGCTTTTTCTTATCCTTTTTAGCTCATATGAGCTGAAAGCTCAAGTGAGCTATTTCATCACTTTTTGTCCAGCATTAGTCCGTTCATCCATCCATAAAAATGGTTTTTTTTTACTTCTTCTCCAGAACTACAGGGCTAATTTTAGTTAAACTTACCACAGAGCATGCATGCTTGAGTAAAGAGGACTCAAGTGTGTTCAAATGAGTTGTCATGCTCCTTTTGAAGTTGAAATAATTAAGAATTAACAATTTCAATTAAACTTAATACAAATCTTCTTTAGGTGAATGGGATTCAATGTTGTTCAAATGAAGGGCAATGCTCCCTCTAAAGGGGAGATAATCACGTAAAGACAAAATTATGGTGGGGTCATAAAAAAATTCTTAAGAACCATTAGGCCCAAAAAGTTGAAATCTATTTGAATGGTTCCTGACAAATTTGTTCAAATCGTGGCCCCTACGAATACATTCAAGACATTCTTTACACTGACCATACTTTTTATCTGTGTAGGCGATTATTAGCCGAGTCAGCATTAGAACAGCTGAATCTTAAGGTGGCTGAGCAAGCTTTTGTGAGGTGTAAAGACTACCAAGGAATTGAATTTGTTAAAAGGCTTGGCAACTTACAGGTAAATGTACATCACAAATTGTACTAATAGCAAGCTACCGGTATATTTCCACTATCAAGTGTTTGAAAAGATATAAGATGACATGCATTCTCTAAAATTTATATTTGTCAAATTGTGCAGAATGAAAACATGAAAAAGGCTGAGGTGTGTGCTTACTTCAGGAGGTTTGAGGAGGCCGAAAGAAAATACCTGGACATGGACAGAAGGTACATGTACTGAAATTGGATGCAGAAATATTCCTAATACGAAAATGATTCAACACCTTAAGTCACATGTATTGATGAATTTTGGTTTGACCTTTTCAGACTTTTATTGATCTGTGGAATGTGTGATACAAAGTTTTGTAAAGTCTGGATAATTTAACATCTAGAACTTTGCTATATTACAAAATTGTGTATCTGTTGACACTCACTTGCATGTTGAATGTTTGTGCGTTTATAGAGACTTAGCTGTGAGTCTGAGGAAGAAGCTGGGTGACTGGTTTAGGGTGGTGCAGCTTCTGAAGACGGGATCTGGAGGGGACGATGTCCAGCTGGAGGAAGCGTGGAATGCTATAGGAGATTATTATGCTGACCGACAGAAATGGTCTGTGTTTCACAAGTGACATTTTACAGGGATGTGATTTTTCCTCTCTCTTTTCAGAGGAAATCCTCTAATTTACTAAAATTTTGAAAAAATCAAGCACTCTGGGTTTGATCTAAAGTGACAGAAAATGATATTTTTCCAGGTAGGGTGAGATGTTTTCCTCCCTTTTTGACCAGTTTCATCTGATTTCTGAGGATTTCAATCACATCCCTGCTCAAAGATTGCAAGAAATGTATAGACTAGCACTCCAATGTTTCAGAAAATCATTTTGCCATATTCTAATATTCTATTTCATGTCTAGCTATAGTGTATTTTACAAGGAGCCAAAGCTTTCACATGATTTGAGTAAAAGTAGTTAGCAATATTGTGTTTATGTTCCTCATTTTACTTGTCTAATAGCTGAAGTTGGTTTGTTTTGTGTAGCAAGTGAAAACTCAAAACCTCATGTACATATATGACCGAAGATACCATTTATTAAGTAACTGATGAAAAATTACATGAGGGTCAGTGTTGTAACAAAATACCAAAATAGCTGAATATAGAGTGAACACTGTATAACAGAACTAGATGTGTCAGTGTGACACTAATGCCCCCTCCTGGAGTTGAGTCCTATGAAGGTAATTCGTAAGGTTGAAATTGAATTTTTCAAATCCAAGGGTCAGTTAAATCTTGAAAAGCGTTTAGTGACACATCAAGAATACTGAAATTATAGGCAATCTCCATACAAAAAAGCAGTTTTTCAAAGTAAAAGGGGCACAACTCCATCAAAAAATCAACAAACCGAAACAAAACTCAAACTTGATCTGTAACTCATTTATATACACCTGCACAGAAAAAATCAGTTCAATATGTTAAGGGGTTTAGAAAAAAAGTCCAGAAAACTGCTCGTTGCAGAAGGATGGACAAGGGTAAAACTATATAACCCAACCACTTTGTGTGGAAGGGGGGGGGGGGCATAAAACGACATTGAAGGTACAGACAAGTGAATGTGTTAGACATGATTACAGGCAGCAGGCGGTGACTTACTATGTACAGGGGAGGAACCAGGAGAGATTAGCTGAGTGTTACTACACTCTGGAAGATTATGGAGGCCTGGAAAAAATGGTGCAGGCCCTGCCAGAGAACCACAAACTTCTGCCGGTATGCCATTTATTTATTAACCAGACTCTAGAGTTATCAATTTGATCCTTTTATAATATAATACAGAATACCATATACAGTTGAACTTTTGTATTTCTCAAATACCATGGCTATGTCAAAGTGATTCGGAAGTCCCAGCCACCTATTTTCTAAGTATTTTTAACCTCAAATTTTAATCTCAAATTCACTGATATCTCAAAGTTTTTTCTCGGTTCCATCGAGTTTGAGATATTAAAGTTCGACTGTAACTGGTATTTTCTGCAGTTGTCCATTATTTGCTGAATTCTGTAAATAAGAAAAATCCATAAAAATCACAATCGCAAAAAAATATATTGATCCATATAAGTAAAGATAGGTATAATACAATCACAGAAATTGGAAATGCAGAATATGATTTGCTGCCGTTTAGGGATCAGATCACGAAAATTTCCACCAGAAGAAAATGCTCGTAATATGCTTCTCTCCTGTATGGTTCCCTTATGTATGTGAGTGGTCTGCTATTGTAGGATATAGCTGAGATGTTTGTCACCGTGGGGATGTGTGAACAAGCCGTGGCAGCCTTCACAAGGGTACGTATTTCTTTCCAGATTATTTTTTTATCAGATGCATGGCCACGTGATGTACATATTTCCATAGGGTTTTGTGATAGCACTTGGAAGCAGTTACTACTGGTACCTCTAAGATATGTCCCTTTTTACTGGAATGGGTGTTAAATTTTTACTGGAATATGAATTTGTACTTACTGTGGAATCATCATTGTTCTGTGGGGGACTAATATTCGTGGATTTCGTGGGTCACCCTTGCCCACGAATTTACATCCCCACGACATGTATTATTTTTCTTTTTAATCTGTATAAATATTATGCCGTTTCATTATTTCATCAATTACCCACAAATTACATCCCCACGAACCAGCAAAAATTTGGTTACCCCCGAACATTGGCCCCTCGAATTAAAATGATTCCACAGTATCTGATATTCTGGCAAATGATGGTTTAATAGAGCAGTCATCCACGATTGACCATAAACCAAAATCAATATACCAACCAAATATATTTTCATCGAAGAGAACAGTGCTTGAAATGGCCTGGTGCCTTAACGAACCTATACTTGCACATAACTGAAGATACTCGCAAAATTATGGAGAGTTGTAAAGTGGTACATTTTATGTTTCAGTGTAACCATATTAAGAAGGCTATAGACAGTTGTGTGGATCTGAACCAGTGGAACACAGCAATAGAGTTGGCCAAGACTCATAATGTCCGTGAAATAGACTCGCTGTTAGCTAAGTATGCTTCACATCTATTGGAGAAGAACAAAATAGTCAGCGCCATAGAGCTGTATCGTAAAGCAGGACACTTCCTGAATGCCGCAAAGCTACTGTTCAAGGTACGGTGTAAGACTGATACGTCTACAGAAATTAGAGTCTCAAAGTCATTCTAATCTGTAAGGTAAACTCAATGAGAAACAATTTAAAGTGCAGTGTAATAGTTTTCTAGAGTGAAAGCAGTTTCTCTGCTTTCTCTGTAGTAGCTCATATGCAAAATTATATGTATATAAATGAACATAAACACTGCTGAAGTGTCCTTGCTATCTGGAAATGTGCAAAATCATTAAATTTAAATATCAGAACTTAGGTTTCTGGAAATCTTTGTTTGCAATGCTATCGTATTTTCATTTTCTTGCAACCATTGTTCATGTGATATTGATTGATATTACACAATATTAATCGCACTTCCACATGTATAGTACATATGAAGTAAATATGAATATTTTTTTATTATTTGCAAATTAAATTGATGATTTAATTATGTTTATACAGTTGGCCAATGAGCAAGTCAAGAAGAAAGCCAGACCTGTATTGATAAAGAAAATGTATGTCCTTGGTGGCCTTTTAATTGAGCAATATCATGAACAGATGAAGATGACCTCTAGGTCAAAGGTCAAGGATAAAAGAATGGTAGCTATTATATTTTGAATTTATTTGGGAAATTATATGGAACTATTCAGATGTGGATAATTACTTAATTTAGCAGAAGCCACATTCAAGGAATTTTGAGAAACATAAAATTACAAGTTCTACACATTGAAGGATGAATTTCTATATCAATTAGTGATAAATCATTAATAGTAAAACTGTCAATTTCAAGAAAGATATTTCTCCTGAAATATTTCGGGAAAAAGTCCAGTAACAAGGTTGGGAACTTTTATTGCCCCATCATGCAACTTCACTCAAGTCTTATACATAATTAGCTGCTGAGCAATCTGTTATGAAAACCCAAAGCTTGATGGAATTGCAACTGAATCTAGTGTCTAGTTTTCACAAACTTGCTAGGTTTGTTCAGAGTTTCCCATCTTGGTACTGTCTGCTGTTGGCAACATCTGTAGCAAAAACAGATATCAGAAGACACCCATTAATAAACATGCTGCGGCTCATGAACATGCAGTAGAGCACTTTTTTGTGTAAAACATTAACTTGTGTGCTTCGTATTGCTTCATCAACATATGTATAAGCAGAAATTTTAGCGAGGATTATTTTGGCATTATTAGCGAGGGCTTTGAGATCGCTAAAATTAGATATCGCTAACAATTCATTCCAAATCATCGGTAGAGCTTTTCGACGTATTAGATCATTAAATCGCTAAAATTATTTACCGCATAAAGTAAGATTCCCAATTTTTGGTCACTTGATAACTCAGGTGACCTATTGCAATTGGTCTCGTCCGTCGTCGTCCGTCGATGCATCGTCCGTCGTCCGTTAACAATTGAACATTTTTAACTTCTTCTTGATACCACAGTCCAATTCTTTTCAAATTTGGTATGAAGCATCTTTGGGACAAGGGCACATAAATTGTAAATTTCAGTCTCTTGCACCCCTGGGGCCTTGGGGGTGGGGCAAAAACTGCCCAAAAGTGACAAATTTTCAAAAATCTTCTTCTTAACAACCGCACATGTCTGAGAGAACCAAATGCATAGTGATGTAGAGCAGGAAGGCCTTTACAAAATTGTAATTTGGTGATCCCTGGGGTAGGGGTTCTGACCCAGGCGGGGCCAAATGGTACATAATGTTGTTAACAATTGAATTTTTTAACTTCTTCTTGATAACCACCAGTCCAATTCTTTTCAAATTTGGTATGAAGCATCTTTGGGACAAGGGGCACATAAATTGTAAATTTCAGGTATCTGTCGCCCCTGGGGCCTGGGGGCGGGCAAAAACTGCCCAAAAGTGACAATTTTCAAAAATCTTCTTCTTTACAACCCACATCTGAGAGAAACCAAATGCATAGTGATGTAGAGCAGGAAGGCCTTTACCAAAATTGTAAATTTGGTGATCCCTGGGGTAGGGGTTCTGACCACAGGTGGGGCCAAATTTGGTACATAATGTCCGTTAACAATTGAACATTTTTAACTTCTTCTTGATACACCAGTCCAATTCTTTTCAAATTTGGTATGAAGCATCTTTGGGACAAGGGGCACATAAATTGTAATTTCAGGTCTTTTGCACCCCTGGCCTTGGGGGCGGGGCAAAAACTGCCCAAAAGTGACATTTTCAAAAATCTTCTTCTTTACAACCACACATGTCTGAGAGAAACCAATTGCATAGTGATGTAGAGCAGGAAGGCCTTTACCAAAATTGTAAATTTGGTGATCCCTGGGGTAGGGGTTCTGACCCCAGGGTGGGGCAAAATTTGGTACATAATGTCCGTTATTGAACATTTTTAACTTCTTCTTGATAACCACGCGTCCAATTTCTTTTAAATTTGTTATGAAGCATCTTTGGACAAGGGGCACATAAATTGTAAATTTCAGGTCTCTTGCACCCCTGGGGCCTTGGGGCGGTGCAAAAACTGCCAAAAGTGACAATTTTCAAAAATCTTCTTCTTTACAACTGCACATGTCTGAGAGAAACCAAATGCATAGTGATGCAGAGCAGGAAGGCTTTACCAAAATTGTAAATTTGGTGGTCCCTGGGGTAGGGGTTCTGACCCAGGCGCAGGTCCAAATTTGGTACATAATGTCTGTTAGCATTGAACATTTTAACTTCTTCTTGATAACCACCAGTCCAATTCTTTTCAAATTTGGTATGAAACATCTTTGGGACAAGGGACACATATTTGTAAATTTCGGTCTTTTGCGCCCCAGGGGCTTGGGGGTGGGGCAAAAACTGCCCCAAAGTGACAAATTTTTCAAAAATCTTCTTTTACAACTGCACGTCTGAGAGAAACCAAATGCATAGTGATGTAGAACAGGAAGGCCTTTACCAAATTGTAAATTTGGTGATCCCGGGGTAGGGTTCTGACCCCAGGGGGGTTGGGGGACCAACATGTACATATGTTATAATGTAAAACATTTGAAAAGCATCTTTTCAATGCTATTTATATTAATGTGAAACTAAATGAATATATAGAATGAGCAGGGAGCCTTTTATTATAATTATACTGCAACAAGTTGGGAGGGTTGTTGTTGTTGTTACTGGAATCGGGTTGTCTGTCCATCCGTCTGTAGACAGAATAGTTCTCAGACTTTTAGTGTTAGCCTTGCCATATTGTGCATATGGTCTACCCATGGGACAAAGGTGTTCCTATTGAATTTGGGGTCAAAAGGGCAAGGTCAAGCACACTGGACATCGAAGTAACGATATTGTGTCTGGGCTTAAGAGCATTATCCATTCTGCCTAGAGTCACTGTATCATACATATGGAGTACTCATAGGATGAATATGTTCCCTTTTGAATTTGGGGTCAAAGGTCAAAGGTCAAGTGCATTTGACATCAAAGTAGCAATATGGTTTCCGGTTAGAGCATTACCTTTCTACCTAGAGTCACATATATACATATATACTACTCATGAGACGAAGATGTTCTTTATCGAATTTTGGGTCCAAAGGTCAAGCTCACTGGACATTAAAGTAGTGGTTTCATTTAAAATTCTTGAACAATCTTGTGAGATTGAAATGATAATCTTCTTTGTATATGAATAGGAACCATATGCATATTTTGAAAGATGTTAACATGTAAATAAAACTCCGTATTGAGACTTAGAATCAAATATGAGACTCCCTGTGTTGGTATAATACTCAGGTGACCGTCAAGGCCCGTGGGCCTCTTGTTATGGAGAAAACGCTAACTTTGCGTCTCGCTAAAAATTCTTACTTAATACGGTATGCCCCAGAGTATACATTCCTCAGTGTTCCTGTAATGTTTTTGAAGGCTGCCTCGGCTCTCGCTGGCTTCCTGGAGGAAGATGCCACTGCGATTAGCGACAGTAAATTATTGGACAATGCATGGAGAGGAGCAGAGGCTTACCATTTCTATTTGCTGGCCCAGAGGCAATTAAACGAAGGTCAGTCACAAAATCTACTACATGTAAATCCAGCATAATCACGCAAGTTTTCTTGGCTTAAACATATTCATTATACAAGTAATACCTACTACATATGTATACTGTAAACCAGATATTTGTGACAACTTTTCTATGTAATTAAGCTGGAAAAAATCTGTCTTTGACCATATAAGAATTCACAATGGAGAGAAACCTTGAATATAAACAAGAATCAATCTAATTATTTATGGCATCAAATATTTGCAATTTAAAAGTTGCAAATTACATATATCATATAGAAAATCTGTTGCAAATGACGTATATGATGTCAGAAAATCTATTGAAGCAATCACCTCTCTGTATCTGTTGCAAAGTTTTAACGGACATTGTAGAATTCCGATCTTGTACTACATGTTGCAGGTTACGTGGAGGCCTCGATGAGGACCTGCTTATTCCTGAGAGACTATGAGGACATTATTGATCCCTGTGATATCTACTCTTTGTTAGGTAACTGCATGTGTTTACATTTTCCTTAATCCTTAACTTACATGTACTTTATAATAATTACAGAACTTAATGTTTGATCACATTAATTAAGCTATAATTGGTAAGAGATAATTAATTTTAAGTTTTTCATGATTATTCAGTTATTACTATAAATACAAATTTTGGTAACAACAGTAATACAAACATGTCCAATTTCAAACTCTCTATTTTGAGTCTCATTTCTTTCTAGCACTGGCCGCCTCTGCCTGTAGGGCGTTTGGAACATGCTCTAAAGCTTTTATTAAACTGGAGACCCTGGAAACTCTGACCCCAGAACAGAGGTCTTCTTATGAGGAGTTGGCACTGGAAATATTCACAAAGTAAGCGGCAGTGCGTTATTTAACATCAGAGTAACTGTAGTCAAGTGTAGGCTTCTGGTAAAGTTCTAGATATTTTAAGGTGTGTTGACACCATGTGACTTTACATTTGGATAGTTTGTTAGAACTGAGCGACACTTATATCTATAGCTTGTCTTGTAGTATTCAGTTGATCATGTTGATCCATGGGCCTATTGTGTAATGCAAGCCAGACAAACATACCACAGACATTGATTATGTAAAACAATTGAAACATTTCAATAAATTTTCGTTTTAGACATGGGCCTCGAGACAGTCGCAATAACAAAGTGGAGTGTTCCAGTTGTGCCACCAGCATTCCGGATACGTATGTGATTTTTAAAAGTTTAATGCAAATTGAAAATCTAGCCAATACATGTACTAATCAGTACTATTTTCTGCAAAATATTAGACTTGTTTTTGTACATTCCTACATATTATACCTCTCTAAGAGAAATATATTTGCATTTGTAATCAGATCCTTCTCCTGTCCAAACTGCGACACGAAATTCCCGACTTGTATCGTGACTGGTCGTCCCCTGATGGAGTACCAGTTCTGGATGTGTAGTGCATGTAAACATCGAGCCTTCGAGTCAGAAATATCTCACCGCCAGACGTGTCCTTTGTGCCACACCCCAGTATAGACGACCTCACCCCCACACAAGTCCTCTCTGTCACAAACCTGTGTGGACTGACCTCTTTTCCATGCGGAATCGGACCTTCCTATAGAAGTTATTTATTGAGTACGGACAATTCGATGTGATCTGTCTGATTTCCGTCCAAATTGTGACCAGTTTTACATGTTTATGAATAAATATCAGAGCTATTTATTTCCCATTTCTCTTCTTTCTTATCATTGATTTCAATTCCCCTCAATATATATTTTGATCAGGACAGATAAGTGAATTTTCAGAGTTTGATGGTCAGAAAATTCACATATTTGATCATCGTTTACATTTTACAAATTACTTGCAGTACAGTAGCGCTAGACTTACTTTTCCCCCTGGGTTTAAAAGATCCATAAATTACATGTATTACGTTTTCTACTTCAACAACATTTACCTGGTATATGCAATTTTATACTGTCAAACTTGTCTTATCCAGATTTTGTGCAATCTGAAACGTGTAATCCGTACACGATTTGGCATCGGTTGAGTTCTGTGGTAAATTCAGGCCTAAAGGTTATAAAACTTTTTTGAGTAGTGTCATGTTTTCATACTCAGATTCAAACTCCGTGCTCTGAATCAGTACGTGATTCCAATATTTAAATGGAGTACTTCAAGTATGCTTTGGAGCTTTCTCAGAGTCGTACTCAATAAAAACATGGTTGCACGTAGATAAATACATTAGCATGTAGACTATGAGTTTGAGTATTAGCATGGTATTAGAGTTTTATAACCTCCAAGCCAGATTTTACAAATTTCACTGAATATCTGTCAAATGCTGTGTATTTTATTGTGGATAAATTAGAATATGATACTGGTTTACTTGGAAAAATTGAGATGACTAATAATTATTTTTAACATTTCTGTGCCCAGATTCCTACAGAAATCATCATATCGCCCTTTTTTTATGAAGTAAAATTCATCCTTCATCAGTACATGGCCCTTTATAGAAAGTGAACACAATATTACAGATGATGTCTTTATTTTATGCACCCTGGAGAAATCCAAATTTCAATTTAAATGTACCAATATACAGAAAATTATTGATCAAATAAAGATGTAGTTGAACAATGCAAGTACAGTTCATGTATAACAGCATTTCATTGACAATACTTTAAAATTCTATGCTGGTGTGAATCAACATATTTCTCTGATTGCAACTCCAAATTAATATTTGATTTGACTACACTGTGTCAAGCATTCTTTGAATTTGTGAAAATTTGAATAATTGTCGAAAGTTCCATGAAACTCACCCACAACGAATATAAGTGTATAATACATAACTTACTATACATGTAAAATGAATGATAATACAGTTCACATATTTGTTCTAAAGCAAAATGCCATTTCAATCAAAAACAAGAATTCACATTTTATGACTATAAATATGTTTAACAGTCTATGAAAGGAGAAAACAAGTACCACCAATGATATGAAACGCATCCATCATACAATATGCAAATTTAAACTTTTTTCCCAAAAATATCTGAATGCCATTTGGCAAAGGTCAAAATACCAGTGTAAAAAAATGGATAATATCATCAATTTATTGTGTAGAAATTGTACAAAAGTACAGCTTACTCCACTTATAATGAAATTGCTTAATTTGAAATATCCTTTTATATTGAAATAAAAGTAAATCCAACCTCAGTCTCTCATTTCTTTGCAAATAAAATTCGGTTAAGTTGAAATCGCAATATATGAAATATTGCTTATATTGAAACCAATCCTCGGTCCGCTGAAGTGATAATGGTGGTTTTTATAACGGTTATATTTGAAGTCCCTCGGCAGGCTATCGTCACGGTTGGTAGCGCGAAGTACACAAGCAAGATTCGTTTCTCACCTGATTAATTTTCACTACATGCAAGAGTAAAAATAACACTAGGGTATAACAACTTTCACAGCTTGGAGACGTACATTATCGATTCAGAAAGAATGGCTTCTCCTCAAGAAAGAAAAATGTTGTCAGACACTAAATTTGTAATTATAACGGCAGTGGAAAATTAAAGAAGAATAAGAATAGAAATAGCAAGGATTTTGGAATTAAAACCAGTAGTTACAATGATTTTAAAACTGTGTGTTGTCATCGTTGAAGCCATGTGTACACATGGAGTCTGGTGACTTTTCGCCGAAATGGAAACGAATTAGAATGGGCAAAAACAAACAAAACTTAGATTTCTTCAAATAAAAATCCTATCCGGAATAATGCATTTATTCCATTGTTCAATTGTAAACTTAATAATAAATTGATAATAAACAATGATGATTATAATTATTGTCTTATGATCGNTGGGATCAATATCATTAATATGCAAGACATTGACTACATAAAGATTACACAGCAATCATTTCAAGCTTCCCATGTGGTCAACATGTTACTGATTTCGCTTGTATTGAACTTCGGTTATACTGAAAGAAAAAATGTTGGTCCCCTGAATTTCATTATATCCGGAGTAAGCTGTATATTGCTATTGAATTTTTTGTGGATTTTTCTCATTTGCCAAATTCCACAAAAAAAATGCACAACTGCAAGAAATATCTGATATTCAGTAAATATTCCTCGAATATTCTGTTACTCATTTAAAGGGGGATAATGCCTGTGTGATAATGCTAAGCATCCATGTATAAGATGGGTGTGTATGTGTGCAATGAATAAAATGGAAAATTTTCACATCACATCTGTGCTACATACAGATAATATAACTACTTCATGAAGACAACAGATAATTCACATCAAACCATATCTCTACATAAAAAAGCAATAGCATTTACCCACATACAGTAAAACGTAGTTACACAGAACCTGCTCATAATGAATTGCTATATACAGTGAAGCTATTTCAGACAGATTTACATATAGTCATTGTATGGCTTGCTTCTTGATCTCTATTGTAACTTTTATCATCATTACATATTATCAAATGACATTAAACAACAAAATTAGCACTTTTAAAATGTTCACATGAAGCAAAGCACTCACACATTCCCTCCTTGACCACTAAAGAAAATGAAAAATCTCTCGATTACTTGTCCACTGGACCATGCTCATAATCTTTTGAAAAACACATACTATATGTATTCTGATACTAGTATTTAATTTAGATCTTTAAAAAAACCGAAAAAGTTCCACTTTTAAATTCACTAATGCAGTAATGCCAATGATAACCCTGAACTCCATAAGATAGAAAAATACACAGGAAATTAGCAGTTCATTGATGTCAAGATACCCCCCCCCCCCCCACCCCCTCCTACTTGTTTTGGCTGTATTCAGAATTTAATTCGCTGTTGTTTCTAGTTTCAAAAGGTGAAACTAAATCTACATTACACTGTGTACAATTAGCGAAAATAAATATGACTAGTGATTGGAAATATAATATTTTTGTTACTAACAAATATTTCAAAAAGTAAATACATGGATATCTGTATCTTATTTTAAATAAGTCATGCAAATTCCCATTGTAACCCCTGCCTGTATCATAATCCAATTGCAGAATAAACATAAATGGCTAATGTTGAAGTTGATTTTGATAAGACTGTATTATTTGATATAGAATTTGAGTATTTTTCAAAAGCATCTGTACATCTGATACTTGTCACACCTAATTTTCATTTCACTGGAATATTCAGTAATATACACATCAAATAATTTTAATTAAACATTCAAATATATTTCACCTACCATACATGTATTTTGCACACAATAAGGACACAAAGACTCTTTATTAATATGTTGTCCACTCATACAATAAACTGACTGCAGTTGACACTTTATCCAGCAAAGCTGTGGTGTAACAATCACATTAACAGCAAACAGCATTCATAAACAATGTTGTAAAACAGAAGATTCAGCAGAAAACCATCAATGATTACTAGCCATCTTCAATACGAAATGACTACGACTTGGACATCTTATTTTTTTTTAAAGTTAACTGTGACTATTTTCAGAAACAATGTACATGTACATGTAATGTAGTAAATCTCCCTATGCACATAGCTAATGCAATCACAAACAACACTGTCTTAAATTTTTGTGCTTAATATTATCTTCAAAATGAATTGCAATATAATATATGTACATTGAAAACCCATTTATATCTTCCTACCCTGAAACTAATTGGACGGAGATACCCGAGAAATTGTAGATAAAGAAATAAAATATGAGAATAACTTTTTGAGAAAATGAAAATGGGACTAAACATTTTTTGTCTCTGAAAAATATGAGGAAAATTATTTTTCCATTAGGAATCATCCACGTTCAAAATAACCAGGTCATTTTTTTTATTTTTTCTTCTGATCTAATTACAGCTCATCATGTACTTCCTGTGGAATGTGTTCCAGCATGAACTCCACGAGGTCACCCAGGTCACGACTGCCTGTGTAATCTGCAACCTTCTGTCCATCCTTGAAGAGAATCAGTGTTGGGTATCCCCTAACCTAAATTTAAAAAAAACAAAACTTTACACTAATTTGAACAAAATGGGGCATCCCTCACTACACAAAATCCCCTCTAGTTCATTAGACCTTTAACATTTATGGAATAAAATGTCTATATTGTTGGTATTACTGGAGTAGATAAACAATGGAAGCATATAGGGATTATTTGTTTAATCAGCAAAGTTGATTATAATGAAATTACCCAATGCTTGTATTGTTTATATATTCCAAAAACAATCTAGACCTAGGTATTTGAATTTCCTTGCCAGTGACCTAGTTCTTTGACCACATTTCTCAAACATGCAGGAACGTTACCTTGCAAAGACTTTAGGAGACCTTGGTTCCTATTGATACATGTAATCATGTGAAAGGGCAAGGTCATTGAAGGAGAGAGTTTATTCTGCATTTGATTTCAAGAACTCGAATAAAACTAAACATTCAAACAAATGAGGGTACTAATGTCCCCATCAAAACTCTGCCATGAAGGCATAAAAAATAAATATCGGTGTGCTGTGTAAACATTATTTTTCAAATTTTAAAGGTACTAAACATTCAACATGTTCAATACTGTACACAGGGAATTCCCTACTGTACACAGGGAATTCCATACTGTACACAGGGAAATCATAATTACGTGACACAGGGAATTCCCTACTGTACACAGGGAATCCATACTGTATCACAGGGAATGTCCATACTGTACACAGGGAATCTCCATACTGTACACAGGGAACTCCATACTGTACACAGGGAACCCATACTGTACACAGGGAATTTCCATACTGTACAACAGGGTATTCCATACTGTACACAGGGCATTCCATACTGTACACAGGGAACTCCATACTGTACACAGGAATCCATACTGTACACAGGGAACTCCACATCTGAAACAGGGAATTCCCTACTGTACACAGGGAATTCCCTACTGTACACAAGGAATTCAACACTGAACAGGGAATTCCATACTGTACACAGGGCATTCCATACTGTACACGGGGAACTCCATACTGTACACAGGAAACTCCATACTGTACATAGGGAACTCCCATACTGTACACAGGGAACTCCATACTGTACACAGGGAACTCCATACTGAAACAGGAAATTTCATACTGTATACAGGGAATTCCATACTGTACACAGGAATTCCATATTGTTACACAGGGAAATTATAATTACTGTACACAGGCATTCCATACTGTACACAGGGGAATCCATACTGTACACAGGAATCCCATACTGTACATAGGGAATTCCATACTGTAACAGGGAATTCCTACTGTAAACAGGGAATTCTCCACAACTGTACACAGGGAATTCACGACACGGCATTCCATACTGACACAGGGAAATCATTACTGTACACAGGGAATTCATATGTAAGACAGGGAATTCCATACTGACACAGGGAATTTCCCTACTGTACACAGGGAATTCCATACGTACACAGGGCATTCCATACTGACACGGGAAATCATTACTGTACACAGGAATTCCATACTGACACAGGGAATTCCATACTGTATACAGGGAATTCCATAACTGGATCACAGGGAATCATTATCTGTACACAAGGAATTCCATTACTGTGCATGGGGAAAAGTAATATTGTACACAGACACATGCTGTAGTTGACTTCATAAAGACAAACTATAAAAAAACTAGATGTGTCGGTCGACACGAATGCCCCCGCCTGCAGTGAAGTCTAATGAAGGAAATTCATAAGGGTGAAATTGAAAGTTTTTCAAATGCATGAACTGTGGCGTATCCATATATCAAATTTGAAGTTGATGTGTGCAACCGTTTTGCAGAGATAATGAACGGAAACGGAAAATTTCTGATTTTTTTTCTAAGTTTCAAGAGGGCTAACCTGTCAAAAATCATCGGACCATGACCATATTCGAACTTGACCTGCATATTCCCTGTGATGTATCCATCTTCCAAATTTGAGTTGAATGTGTGCAACCGTTGCAGAGATGAACGGAAACGAAAATTTCTGATTTTTTTCTAAGTTCAAGAGGGCTAAACTCTGTCAAAAATCAAAAGGACCATGACCAACTTCGATCTTGACCTGCAATATTCCTGTGACGTAATCCATATTCCAATTTGAGTTGAATGTGTGAACCGTTGCAGAGATAAGGAATGGAAAACGAAAAAATCTCTTGATTTTTAGGTCACCTGAGTAAACTCAGGTGACCTATTGCAATTGGTCTTCGTCCGTCGTCGTGTGTCGTCCGTTAACAATTGAACATTTTTAACTTCTTCTTCAATAACTACCAGTCCAATTCTTTTCAAATTTGGTATGAAGCATCTTTGGGACAAGGGGCACATAAATTGTAAATTTCAGGTCTCTTGCACCCCTGGGGCCTGGGGGGCGGGGCAAAACTGCCCAAAAATGACCAATTTTCAAAAAATCTTCTTCTTTACCAACCGCATATCGCTGAGAGAAACTAAATGCATAGTGATGTAGAGCAGGAAGGCCTCTACCAAATTGTAAATTGGTGATCCCCGGGGTAGGGGTTCTGACCCTAGGGCGGGGCCAAACTTGGTACATAGTGTAATATGTGTAAAACATTTGAAAAACATCTTCTTTAATGCTAATTGAACAGTAAATTAAAACTAAAATGGATGTTTGGAATGAGCAGGGAGTTTTCTATTATAATTGTAAAATTTCGTGACCCTAGGGGTAGGGTTTTGGTATTAGGGTGGGCCAAATGGTCATTGATGAAATGTGTTAACAATTGAACATTTTTAACTTCTTCTTGATAACTACCAGTCCAATTCTTTTCAATATTTGGTATGAAGCATCTTTGGACAAGGGGCACTTAAATTGTAAATTTAGGGTCTCTTGCACCCCTGGAGCCTGGGGAGTGGGGCAAAAATTGGAATGAACATGGTGCCTTTGATCTTAATTATACCCCCCCCCCCAACAAGTTTGGGAAGGGGGGATACTGGAATCTGGATGTCTATCTTTCCGTTTGTAAACAGAATGTTTTCCAGGCTTAAAGTGTTAGCCTTTACCACCTAGAGTTACCATATCATGCATATGATCTATCCATGGGATGAAGATGTTCCTTATCGAATTTAAGGTCTAAGGTCAACACACTGACAACAAAGTAGCAATATGGTTTCCGGGTTCTAAAGCATTATCCCTTTCCACGTAGAATAACATATCATGCATATAGATTACCCTTGAAACGAAGATGTTCTTTATCAAATCTGGGGTCAAATGGTCAAAGGTCAAGTGCACTGGACATCAAAGAACAATATGGTTTCTGGGCTTTTCAGCGTTGTACTTTCCACATTGAGTCATCAATATCATACATGTATACAAACTACCCAATGGGTCAAAGATGATCTCTATTGAATTTACGGTCAAAAAGGTCAAGCTCACTGGGCATTAAAGTTGCAGTATGGTTTTCTTTTAAAATTTTTGAATGGTTAACAACACCATTTGTGAGATTTGAAATGATAATTGTCTTGTTGTATTTGAATAGGAATCATATGTATATTTTGAAAAAATGATTAACATATGAACACAGCCTAGTGAGACTTAAAAATGCAAATATGAGACTACCCGTATGGGATATGAATACTCAGGTGACCGTTAAGGCCTGTGGGCCTCTTGTTTTTCTAAAGTTCAAGAGGGCTAACTCTGTCAAAAATCATTGGATCATGACCATATTTGAACTTGACCTGCATATTTCTGTGACGTATCCATATTCATAATTTTGAGTTGAATGTGTGCAACCGTTGCAGAGATAAATGAATGGAAACGGAAAATTTCTGATTTTTTTTTCTAAGTTCAAGACGCTTAACTCTGTCAAAAATCAATCGGACCATGACCAACTTCAAACTTGACCTGCATATTCCTGTGACGTATCCATATACCAAATTTGAGTTGAATGTGTGCAACCGTTGCAGAGATAATGAAACGGAAACCAAATGATGACGGAATGACAGAAATGACGGAATAGGGTAAACTATATGCCCCCGGCCATTTTATGGCGGGGGCATAAAATGTTGAATGCTTGCTGAAGCATGCATAACATAAAACCCAAATGAGCAGGACCACAGAATACAGATAATGAAAAGAGACTTACTCCATTCTCCTTACAAATGTTTGAGCTATGTGTACAATCCACCTTGGCGATGGTAACTACTGGATACCGGCCATTTCCTTGGAGAGGTCCTCCACTGTTGGAGCAAGTCTTTTACAGTGTCCACACCTGTTAATTGTCAGAGACATGATTTATCAGTATATAATCTTATTATACCTCTACTGATTTTCAACTATAAAAAAGTAAATCGATATAAATTTGCTGATTCCTCTGAAAATCACCGTAAAAAGACTGATTCCCTGCAATACAGACTATCTCCCTGCAAAAAGGTGTGACATCTGATGAACTAACACATCCCTATTCCGGAATACTTAGCAATTTCTTTCAAGCTAAGGAAAAGTTTCTGATACGTTTCGAATGCAAATAGAAATGTGTCATAGTTTTTCAGCCAATAACTCGTGAATTAGCGTCACGTGTTACGCCAAGCGCTATTGTTACGTCACAATGCTTTGTAAACGTTGACGTTGTTAGTAAACATGGCGACAACTTCAACGCAATATTGAGGTTTGATGATTTTAAGGAAAGTGAATTGAAAATCTGTACATAGATGTGTTATACAAATGAAAAGAAACTCGTTTTACGCATCGTTGTCTTGTTAGAAAACTACATGTAATAATGCACCCCGAGAAAAAACAATATCGAGAAACAGCCTGGGCTCCAACGGATTTAATGAAACTGTTATCCGACGAAATTTATTATCTATATGTTATAATTTGGTAATGAATGGTATAAATAAAACAGTTAACGCATATCACTGAGGGATGTTAGCAAGATTCCAGTTCCCCTCGGGAAATAGTCCTGGGCTTCGGGAACTGGAAATCTTGCTAACTCCTTCAGTGATATGCTTAACTGTATAATGTATGGATTGATACCATTACAACAAGAGAACTTTATTTGCTTGCTACTCATTATAACAGAGATCTTGCAAACATTATGAATGTCATGTATGTTTAAAAAAAAAGAAAAGAAAACATCATCATTCAGAGATGGCTCAATCTTGGTATTTCATGCAAAATTTTACATTTCATATGAACAAGTTTTAAGTTTTTTTTTTGAAAATTTCCAAAAAAAACCTAGGTCAAGGTCACTAGGTCAACAATTTGTACTTATGGAAAGGTCTTCCACAAGAAAATGCACATACTGAATAGAAAGCAGCATCTCTTTACAATATTGAAAAATAGGCTGATATTAAAATTTTCTAAAAAGTAGGTCAAAGATGGGAATGTCTCTGCCACAAGAAATACACAAAGGACCTACCAAATATGAAAGGTCTACCTCCAATGATATAAAAGGTGTGACCAAGGTTAAAAGTTTTTTGCCACAGACAGACAGACGAACCAAAGCTAATGTCCCCAAATCTTTGATTCCGGGGGCAAAAAATCTTGATTCATAAGTACAAATGAATATATTTTAAATAAAACTTACCAGGTGCAAAAATTTAACAAAGACAAGGCCCTCACTAATGCCAGCAGAAAAGGAGTCTGACTCTAGCTCAAACACAGCCGCCTGAAAAGCAATAATCAGTATATATTAAATCACCATCATCCATTATCATCAATCAAAAAACGTGAATAATCATGTATTCTTTTACACAGAGCTGGCAATATTTCGGCTATTATATTGGTGGATAAACTGTATGAGAACCTAGATTTGAAGTTTCTTGGTCTCCTGAAGCGGGCCCTAAAGAGATTTTTCTTTTTTCCCAATACCAAAGACATTTTTGCATGATAAGACTTGTGATTCTTGACACTGGACTGGAATATAACATTGCCATCTGACAGATAATTTCAGGAAATTGTACCATCAGATATTGGTTTTATAGTTATTGATAAAATGCAATCATAGCCTATTTTGTCACATGAAAATGAAATAGAAAAAAAAATTTTATCATATTTACTGTATAGCCTCGCCAGTTTTGGCTGAAATTCTAGTTGTACGAAATTGTTTAATCAATTTGGTTTATAAATCTTAATAGTAATTTTCCTCCATTCACTTTTTTCAGAGTTTAAACTAGGTACTGTCCTAAGCTAAATTTAACAAGCAAAGAACCACCTGTACTAATCACAATATTTTTTCCTAAAATGATTTCTTGATCCAGGCTTGTAAATAAGTATAAATAAGAAACCGCTTGCTGAAACCACACTTTTATAATTCCAAATCCTTACAGTGTATATCCTTGAAATATTCGCTACATTATTCCATTAATTGACCATCATGAACACACTTTCTCGTCAAAAAGACGAACTTTGATAAAATCTATGTGATTTAATATAGAAACAGAAACCAAAATGCACTCATCAAAAACCTCTGTGGTCATGGACAAGGTTTGTTTATATATACTCAACCCTCATTTGTAATAAATTGGGGAAAGACCTAAAAGTTGGTCCAAATCCAGAGTCACAGAGGTACAAAATTTCAGTTTTGGTTAAAGCTTTGTGACCAAGAGTAATGAGGGAAACATTGCCAAGGTGTGTCATATGAAAGGGTTTATTTGCTTTCTATTCCATTTGAAATGATTTGAAAAGAGTTTCATAGGTCAATTTTCGTCTGTGAGAACTAAGTACTTTAAGCATATTGTCTCCCCACAGACAGACAAACAGACATGGTGATTCCAGTATATACCTCTCCACAACTTCTGTGAGGCATTTCAATGCTTGAGTATATTGAGAACATAAGATCAATGAATAGACACAAGTTTGTGTTGTGACCAGATCTTCCTCAGGCTCGGGTTATCTCTGTCTGGGTATTGACGTCGGATATTTTTCGCGGGATTATACGGGCGTCGCGCATCATAACACTAGTTTGTTGGTGGATGCCTACGGGTGTATTCTATGTAGCTTTGTAGTTCCTTCGACTCCGTGCCTCCATGGTAACTTCAAATCCACCTAACAAAAAATAATAATCCTCATCAACATCTTAACCAAAAAATAACTTCTACCATTAAGCCAAAAAGGTAACTCTCTCATGTACCTATAACACAAATAAATAACTCTATCCACCTAACCAACAAATAACTCAT
>CAJDSM010020441.1:0-25275 GCA_903981925.1 Ostrea lurida
TCTTGCGTATCGAATAAGTTGAGAGACATTGTCCCAACCATCATGAAATGTCACAAATTACAATAATTTGTTTAAAATATTCACATTTTTGTGATAAAATATACAAATTTGATATAGAGCACGGTCTGGACCAGAAATTCTAACCTTCCTGGTATCATATTCAAACTGGCAAAAAAAATTAAAAGTGGTCCAAGCCTGTGCTCTATATGAATTTAGACATTTCATCACAAAAATGAGTTATTTTAAGCAAATTCTTGTATGTATGATTTTCATGATATTTGGAGCATTAAATCTCCAGATACACCAATGCAAAAGTTTTATCTCTCTGATAAACTATTATACATAGACTATCATTTGTACAGGAAATAATTTATTGAAATTTTACCATTTCACATGGCCGATTTTCACCCTTCGTGGACCTACTCCTTTGTACAAGCGTTGTGTATGGAATAGTAATATATTAAACATCATATATAATTTTCAAATTAAATATTTCATTTGATAAAGGATGTTAATATTTTCACTTACTACATGCACAACCAAACGAAACCAAAAAAATATCATTAACCCATCTATCGATTTTTTTTTCCGTATCAAGTGTTCTTAAGCACCATCACAACGTTAACTGAATAGGAAAAAGACGGAAGTTATATGGGTATAAATGTATTTTTAAGACGGAAGTAGAGATATATATGTGCTAGTACATGTATACGTATTAATCTGTCGATCACCACGACCCATCATTCCATGAGATATTTTCATTCTTCGCATGATTACATCAATGATTGATGGGAATTTGTTTATTGAGATGTAGGAAAATATTTCCAGTTGAATTCGGATTCTAAAATCATTTGACTGTTTGCTTTTGAGGATACCGACGCTATAGTACCAATGGCATCAAGCGCTGAATGGATATGCGTCATAACATGCGAAAAAATCCACTTCATTTTGAGAAAAGGGATTGAGTTTGGATAAATATTAAGTAAACATTTCTTGGAATTCAATTTAGGAAATCGCATTTATGAATGAAACGAGACATTTGATGTGAAGTTCATTATCTGTGAGTTCGGCATATTATATGATGCAGCATCCAAGTTTCCAAATGATATGTTTGGTTTTATGCAGTTTCACGCATGTGGTTGATGTTTTTCATGTTTCTCACAGAACTAAAAGAGAAGTGTCTCAGAATTTAGTTGAAAAACACATTTTGCAAAATGATTTGCCAGGTAAGGAAATACCTTTTGACATCATTAAACAGGAGTTTGACCGTGCGCAGGGAACTCGAAACTTCATTCAGAAACCTTATAAAAGACGGCGCCACCTCTTCATAGTTACGAGGGATGTCACAGTGACAAAAGACGAACTTGAGCGTGCTTACATTGATAAGGTTGACCAGAACGCAGCGAAAGAGAAGGACCAATCTAAATCCGATTTCTTTGTATACAAAATCAATTTCAAAGAGCTTCGCAACATTCCTGTTTCTGCCATAGATCTGAAAATTTCCTTTCAAGGCACGAAATACAGAATTGACGACTGTCGTGCCTCTGACTCGGGGACTTTTCTTTTGGGTGCTAGGATCAAAAACTGGGACAAGAGAATATTTGAAATAAACCATGTCACCGAAGTTACATTGAATAAAGATGTAAAGGTGAAATGCGCAAAATTTCCAATGAGAAACTTGCCTTCGGGCACCTGCCCAACGTAGAATAAGTATGAATAGAGAACATCACTAAGATTGTCAAATAGTAGTGCAAAGTTATTCCAAGTGGTTGTATATATATCCATAATACATTACCGATGATTTTGTCTTAATAAATCAATACAAATTGTAATGATAGCATTTTTCCGTGAATGGGTTGCAGTGTGAACAAAGGTGCGTATGATCCTTGATAATAGTACATCTTTTCTAATGGCTGGAGATGTTACCAAATGAAAGTAAAATGTAAAAATGAAAATACTTGAGAGTATGATGGCAGTGCTTCGCGACGACATACTTTTCATGAAGCTAGAAAACTTTACATAAACTATCCGTGTTGTAGAGTGAGCCTCCCACATAATGAGACTTTCCCCGGAATCCTGACTCTAGAGTCAGCCTTCCCACCGGAAGCCCTGCTCTAAAGTCGAGGTCGATCGATCGAGAGAGAGAGAGAGAGATTTGGGCGAATTAGGCTCAAGGTTCAAAATATATCTCATTGACAGTATCCGTTTAGATCTCTCGAATATACTTCCTTCGTTGTATCAGTAATTTTATGTTTAGCTTTGCTTTTTAAGGAAATTAATGGACACACAGAAATATCATCTGTACATGTATTTTAAATTGTTTGTTCAGGTTTTGATGAGGTTATAGGCACGATAGGCGCTCTGCTTCTATAACTTGTAGGCATTCAGTGATGAATCGAGTGTTAGATATAAAGTCTTGATGAATCTTGAGCTACATTCCAATAAATTTTGATTGTACAGTGTGTATAATCAGTAAATCTTGATGTACAGTATATATTTAGGCGATGGCCACGCACAAAGTGCATGGTCTACACGTTACTCCAAAGTACGATGGTTTAACACGCCAAAGTGCGATTGGTGTAGGCAACGTTTGTGACGTCACGTTATTATGACGCCAATCACAAACCTGACGACTATTTTTCGAGGATAAGCTGAAGAAAAGGGAGATCCGAAAATTTATGAGAGATCGGACTCCTAGTACTTCTCTGATGTACTTTTTCATATAAGCTTTTTATCGATATTTGCGCATGATTAAGGCCATCGCACTTTGGGGCATGATGGGGAACCATCGCATTTGGCGTATCAGACCATCGGGGTTTGGCGAGAACATGCACTTTGGGGCGACCATCGCACTTTGGAGTACCATCGCACTTTGGAGTCCTACATTATAATTTAGGATCTGTTAGATGGGGGGGGGTGGATTTTATTACATATGCTGTTAATTTTATGACAATGTAAGGGGAATGTAGGTTTGGTGAAGGGTTGTGGATGGAGTTTACTAATGATGTCTGATGTTTATGACATGCACTAGAGTGTAAACGTAAACGGTGCATGTGTTCAATTGTGTGAACTAATTGTCAATTATTGTTATGCTTGAACCTACTTCATGGTTCTGGAGATTCACTTATAACTGATCGCCTTGCTTTATACTACCGTTACTTTTATTGGTAATAATAACACAAACACACTTGTGTTACTGAAACTTGTGTACATCCCGCTGCCATCTTTTCCTATGTGTATATGTAAATAGTGACAGTTTCGTATTTTTGACTCAACATTGTTAGTTGATTACCAAGCTACAGTCTCAACTCAGTTTTGATGCAGAAGTTGTTTATTTATGCTGGGTTTTTTATTTATCATACAGGGTTGCTGTTATTGTAGTTTTCACACTGCCTAACGCCATGTGTCGGACATATTGGTCTGCTGCATGTCACTTTGTTTACTCTTGAAAAATAACATGTTTGGATAATGAATTTATTATTTACAGTGAGAACAAATGTCCATTGTAGCTGATTTAATAATTCTTGACTATTTGGAAATTCACACATTTGTTGAGCGTTGTATGATTACGGTCGTACATAAAGTGACTATTTTTGTTTTGTGTTGTAGATATCGTACTTTGTTTTGTGATTGGTTGAACGTCACCGTACAGCATTTCTATTGGTTAACCTCTATCATGTGACACTTACGGAAAAGCTTATAAGGAAACAGTTAGGCATATTTGTCAGATAATCTGTCATTTGCAGAGCGCAGAGTTTTAAACCAGAAATATAACAAGTTACTTTAGCATATATAGAGCCAAACCTTATAGTGAGAGAAAAGTCAAGACAATTATTCCCAAGACACTGGACACCTGTTCCTATTTATTCTTTTGCCAATAGACTATTTAGCCTATTATCAATAAACATATTACCCATAATGCATGTACGGTAGACATCACCAACAAAAAATGTTGTGCTATGAAACATTATAAATTTGCAAGTGCCATGCAATAATCTATTACTCTAAAATGATAAAGAAGATTTTCTTTTCTTTATCCATCCATGACAGAATAAGATAAAGCTCCGATTGCCAGGAATTGATTGCAAGTACAGGTGTGCTTAGCTAAGATTTTGATAACGTTTGTACTCCCCATAAATGGAACGGCCATCGTGGGGGAGCTTACAATTTTGGTGTCAGAAGTGGGATGCTTAAATTCCATAAGCATCCTGTGAAACAAACCCATTCCTTATTACTCCTCAGCTGTCCAGTGTGTTGGTTTTGTACATAATTTATTTTTGCATATATATACGTAATTCTTCATAATCGTACAAACTAACAAAGTACATAAGAAATAATATTAGCATTAATACAAGTACAATGGCAGAGTCCACATGTTCTTTCCCCGACCCAGAAATTTTTATTAAGAAATGACGAAGTAGGTCAAGGTGATCTATCGCTTACTCCCAAGCAAGTATCATTAGGCAGACCCGGTCATACGCCCATTCCAAATATCGATCCTCAGGTTTGCCTGAACCAAACCTTGATATAACTTCTCCTCCTCCTGTAAGGCGCCATATAGGGAAGCCTCATTAGGCGATTCTAATCCCCAGGGTACAGGAATGTCCTTTGTAATGAAGCCTGAGCCGTACAATGAGAAAGACGACTGGAATGAATACATTTCCCATTTCCTGGACTGTGCTGAATTGGGTGGGTGGTCAGATAGAACTAAACTTCTTTTCAGTGCTGCTAGTCTCCGAAATCAAGCTAGGACATATTACATGAGCCTATCTGTAGAGGATAAAGAATCCTTCCAGTCATTAAGCGGTAAATTAAATCAAAGGAGTAGCAGAAATCAAAATAGATGGATGTCAAAGCTTGAGTTGAAGAAGCGCCTTCCAAAAGAGTCTATCGCTGTTCTTGGTGATGATATACGCCAGATGGCACAAAGAGCCTACCACAGTCTGGACACACTCGCTCAAGAGGCCCTGGCCTTGAACCAGCTCTATAAGGTGGTTTCGCTAAAGATGAAGTGTAGGTGCATAGACAAGGACTGCCAGACCATTGCTGAGGCGGTAGATGTAATAGAGAGGTACGAATCGATTCTAGGAGCAGATGATGATAAACAGAAGCCAAAGATATGCATGGTCGAAACAACCTCAAAACAGCAACGCCCCGTTGACTCCGAAGCAGACACTTCTCTCCCTGAAATGCTGAATTCGACACTGCAAGCTATAATGTCCAGACTTGACCGCTTAAAAAATTATGGAAGCAATCGCCAGGGAAATAAATCCTATCAAAGATTCCCTCACCACAAAAACTGTTTCATATGCTCCAAAACACCTTATGAACACATGCCCCCAGCGAGACCAGTACCAAAGACCACAGAACAACAATACCACCAGATCTAAGTCCAACCAAGGAAAACCCCCGCCCGCTAACCAGGGGTTGGCGGATATGGAGAGGCCTAAAACCAATGTTGATACTAGAGGAGGCCACATAGGAGAAGTAAATGAGAAATGGGACAATGGATTTTATACAAAAGCAGAATTATTAGACTCCGAGATAAATTTTCTCATTGACAGTGGATCAACAGTATCCATTATTTCTAAATTTATTTTCGATACAACCGGAATGGAAGAAGACCTGGAACATTTGGCAGTAAATATTCCCTTTGTTTGTCCTTCACGTTAGGTACCTCAGTTTACCAGCAAGACTTCATTGTATGTGACATTTGCCAGAATGGGATATTAGGTCAAGACTTCCTTTTGAATCAAGTTCTGAAAATCGATTATCAGCGTCTAATCTTATTAACCAATGACCACAGGGAAATTCAATGCTGGGTAGGTGGGAAGGAGAACATGAGGTGTAGAGTCTTGTTGAAAGAAACAGTTACAATCCCTCCCAATTCCGGCACATTTGTAACACTCGGGATTCCAGGAGCAGAACATCTTTCCGAGTTTGGCCTAGTGGAACCTCCATCGAACACAAATAGTGCAACCTGCATTGTACCTGGCACCCTCTGATCAAATTCAAAATCTACGAAACCTTCTAAAATACAGAAATGTTTTTTTCCAAATCACCAGATGGCATCGGTCGGACTGGCTTAGCTGAACACGGGATAAATACTGGGACAGCATTCCACATTAGACAGCCTGGGAGGAGATTACCATCAGGAAAGAAATGGAGAGGGAGGAATTACAGAAAATGATAGATAGAGGCAAAGTGGAACCTTCCAGTAGTCCTTGGTCTTCAAACATAGTTCTTGTGAAAAAGAAGGACGGCAAGGTCAGGTTCTGTGTTGACTATCGACGCCTTAATGAGGCCACTGTAAAAGATGCGTATCCCCTCCCCAGAGTCGATGAGTGTCTAGATTCTTTAGCAGGGTCAATTTGGTTCAGCTCCATTGATCTAAATTCTGGATTTTGGCAAATCTCCATGACACTTGAAGACAAAGAGAAAACAGCATTTAATACCAGCCTCGGCTTATACCAATTCATTGTAATGCCTTTCGGCCTAGCTAACTCTCCTACATTTGAACGTCTAATGGAAAATGTCCTTAGGGGCATGCAATGGCAAGAATGCCTGGTATACATGGACGACATCATAGTTCCAAGCAAATCATTTACTGAAGGCCTTGAGAAACTGGAGAGCATCTTTTGTCGCCTTCTCGAAGCAAACCTCAAACTGAAACCTTCTAAATGCACATTCTTCCAAAAAGAAATTCAATTTTTAGGACATAGTATCGGAGTCTGGCATTGCTACTGATCCTTAGAAAATATCCGCTGTCACCAAATGGCCTGTTCCTACATCAGCAAAGCAAGTTTCTTGGGGCTTTGTTCATATTACAGGAAGTTTGTCAAAGGCTTTGCAGATATAGCTCGGCCACTTCACAAAATATTTGAGAAGTCAGCCAAGTTCCTGTGGTCTGAAGAATGCCAGAGTTCATTTGATACCCTAAAACAGAAGCTAACAGAATCTCCCATACTTGCTTATCCCCTCCCACACATTCGTTTCATTTTGGACACAGATGCAAATGACAAAGCTGTAGGCGGTTTACTCTCACAAGTCCAAGATGGCTCTGAAAAAGCAATTGCATATATGAGTAAAATCATGAATAAGCATGAGCAACAATACTGTGTGACCAGAAAGGAACTGCTTGCTGTTGTGGTTGCTTTAAAACATTTCACTCCTACCTCTATGGACAAGATGTACTACTGCGAACAGATAATGTTGCCATAACTTGGATGAAAAATCTCAAAAGGCCAACTGGCCAAACAGCTAGATGGTTACAAGAGATAGAGACGTACAACCTTACGTCATTCATCGGGCAGGAAAGAAACATTCTAATGCTGACGCCTTATCAAGAAGGCCATGTAGCTCTTGCGAACGACAAGAACAGAGAAATGTTTTAAGTGACAGTGACGATGAGCCAAGCAGTTCTCCGCACGGGTATGCCTTGTTACTCACAGTCAAGCTGCTAAACACGTTCTTACTCCAGATAGAGGTGTCATCCTTGATGGCTGGCAGCTCGATTCTCTCCGTGAGGCCCAACTACAAGACAAAGAAATTTCTCTTCTGTTCATATCGAAGGAGGCAGATGACCAGACCAGCATGGAATCGGGTCTCTCGTGGTTCTGGAACAATGAAAACAATTTGGAGACTATGGAACAGACTAGTTGTGTCTCACGGTATACTGTGTCGCCATTCCTGAATGATGATGGAGAACTTGGTCACTCCAGATCATTGTTCCCTCATCTCTACAAACTCAAGTAATGAAGTATTTCCATGACATACCAACAGGAGCACACTTGGGTCCAAAGAAAACGCTAGACAAAATAAGAAAATCATTTTACTGGCCAAAGATGAAGAGAGAGATAGAAAAGTACTGTTCTCAATGTGATCTCTGTGCAGCCAGAAAACCGTCAAGGTCATTAAATAAAGCTCCTCTACATCAGTACCTAGTAGGGGAACCAATGGAGCGAGTAGCCATGGATATCCTTGGTCCACTTCCTTTAACAGAAAAAGGAAATAAATACATATTAGTCATAAGTTACTGTTTCAGCAAATGGACAGAAGCGTTTCCAATCTCCAGATCAAGAATCTTGCACAGTTGCAAAGATAATAGTCAATGAATTAATATGTAGATTTGGAACCCCACTTCAACTCCATTCAGATCAGGGGCGGTCATTTGAATCAAAACTATTTAAAGATATCCTATCCATGTTTAGAATTAGCGAAAACAAGGACTACAAGTCAGAGACCACAAGCGATGGAGTAGTTGAAAGATTCAATAGAACTCTTGGAAACATGTTATCGATGTATTGCAACAAAGACCAGAAGCATTGGGATGAAATTTTACCACAAGTCATGATGGCATATCGTGCCTCTGTTCACTCCAGTACAGGCATCTCACCAAATATGATGATGCTGGGTCGAAACCTTACGATGCCAGTTGAAGCCATTGTCCCTAGGCCAAAGCCATCCGATGTCAGAGGATGAGATACTAGATCAAGATGAATATTATCCAAGGGGTGCAGGACAAACTGACAAGGGCACACGAGGTAGCCAGGAAAAATCTAAAACAAAATGCAGATTATCAAAAGAAGTATTACGACACCAAAGCTCAAACGAGAAATTTTGAGGAAGGCCAGGCAGTTTGGCTCTATGACGCATCTAAACAAATAGGTGTATGTAGTAAACTCACCTGCAAGTGGAATGGTCCTTACGTAATAACAAAGAAGATAGATGACATAACAGTTTTAGTTAAACGATCTGAAAAACAACTAGGGAAGGTGTACCACACTGACAGGCTGCTTCCATACAAGGGCAAAAATCCACCAAAATGGTACTGAGATCAAATATTCCCTAACCTGTATACCAAATTTACCAAGGAAAGGTGCATGATGCAGATAGTGGTTCATTTTTTTTATATTTCTTCTTCCTTGAGGCCAGTGAAGGGAGGGACGGGTGTGTACAGTCTATGACCCTTACCATTGGGTATAGGGAGGGACGGAATGCGCAATCTAGGGCTCTTGCCCAAGTGGTAAAGGGAGGGACGGACGTGTACAACCTATGGCCCTCACAGGGTTGGCATCGAGATTACAGGTAGCCACTGTATCTCAAGGGTGCAACCATCGCCGTGTTGCAGAGTGTGTGGAATGGTCCACCAGTTGCGGTAGTGGCTACTACCCGTTAGGTGAAAAGGTGTCACCTAGTAAGCAACCTGGGAATGTTGTGATGAAACCTTTTTTGTGTGTGTGTGTGTGCATATGCGTATATCTGCATCAGCCCTGACCCAATAGAGTTTGTTCCCGTTTAAGTTAGATGATAAATTCAAATCTAATCAATTGTTGATGTTGTTTGTTTATACCATGAGCATCGGTGCCAACCTTCCCCATTACCATGTTTGTTGATCGTACATCCCAATACTGCTAGTTCCATTCCAGAAATCAAATCTAATCCTCATGACCAATAATTACTTGTCTGCCATCGTACTTCAAATGTTTAAGTTGTCTCAGCCAAATCCTTATTGCAATATCTTACTTTCTAGGATGACTTTCATATGCCATCTACAAGTGGACGAGAGACCGTGCAATTTGAGGTTTGAAAGTCGGCGAAAGCTGAAGAAGCACCCAACACCAGCCCCCCACAGAGCCCTGCAAGTGGTGTGCCCATTTTGTATGAAAAAGGAGACCAGTTTCAGTCGGGCAGCGGACCTCAAGAACCATGTTCTGAAGACACACAAGGATACTGCTCATGCAGCCGGAGTACCAATTGATGAGATGTTCTCTGAGAACAACTGTTTCTGGATTGCCTACTCGCCCGCCCATTACAGAGCCTTAGTAGATCCTACAGACAAGGCCTCTCGTCCATCCAGTCGAATGAGAGCCCTGCTTCTTGAATGGACCAGGAAGATATCTTTTTTCGCCAAGGAAAGCAAGACAGCAGTGGCTGGAGGGATGGGAGCTTCTTCCAACAGATTTCCGCGAACCTGAGGAATACGATCCTTCTGCACCAGGTCTTTTTAGAGTCGATTCAATCTTCCTGATTCCATCTGCTCTTACTGCTAATCTGAGCAATGATAATGTCTTCTTCTTGGTCGAACTAGAGGACAAGGTACTCTTTGACTCCAGGAGCGTATCCAGCTTGTCCAGGAAGATGGCTGCCCTAAAGCCAGTGGCTCAACAACCTGACGTCTTTTTCCAGAAACTAGACCCAATGAAACACAAGGACCATCTTGCCTCCTCCCTTGGGATCTCTCCACAGTTTATAAGGAAATTTTCGTCAGCTCCAAAACAAGTCTGCAGTGTTCCAGCGGAACCAGAAATTGAGCTTTTCGCTGAGTCGGATCTGGAATCACCAATCTCTACAAGCCGACATGTCATGGAGAAGACACCCCCTCCGGAGTTGAAGGAACCAGCCAAGAAAAAGGTTCGACTTGTGAACATAGATGAACTGTTTCCACACCAGCCTTCCCCCACCAAGACATCATCAAAGCCAAAAAGAAAACTTCCATCTGTTGCTGTCCTTGCAAGTTCTAATCATGCTGTCCCGACCTCTCTTCATGTTTCTGTTCCGGTTGCCACTCCTCTCTCCATGCAAGATTCCTTCCCAGTAGCTGTCATACCCTCCCCCGTGACTTCTTTGGCTGCTACACCAGAATACCATCCTGGATCAAAACTTCCTGCACTGCCCACAGCCACTTGCACTTCCACCCAGTGCTCGCAATCAGCGCTAGGACCAGTAGCACTTCGCGCAAGGAACCTCCTGGCTAGGGGATGTGTGCCTCTTCTACCACCTGCCAGAAGGCAATGGGAGCAGAGCAAGCAAGTAACACTGAAGAGTGGGGACATCACCATAGTATGGCCGCCCAAGGACTTCCATAATATGACCAAGGACCAAAAGCTGCTGGAGTTTACCGCAATGACCTTGAAGAGGGGAAGAGCTGGTAGTGAGGGAAGGGTAGATCGGGCAACTCTCTTGGATGAGTTCAACTTCTTGGCACTCCCTGGAACGTCTGTTCTGTCTCCCCGGAAAGTGAGCAATCCTAGTTTAAAGGCTCGGGTGCATCTTTATCAAGCCATTCGGGATATCGCTGTTGGAAAATCTATCACCACCCGGAGATACCCCTACGTCTTTTTGAATAGACATTAACCAGCATTCTTAATTAGTTAATTCAGGAGAATTAAGTTACTTAGGTGGGGAAAATGTAGGATCTGCTAGATTGGGGGTGTGTGTGAATTTTATTACATATGCTATTTAATTTTATGACAATGTAAGGGGAATGTAGTTTGTGAAGGGTTGTGGGTGGATTTTACTATGATGTCTGATGATTTATTTCATGCACGAGAGTGTAAACGTAAACGGTGCATGTATTGTTCAATATGTGAACTAATTGTCATTTATTGTTATTATTCTTGACACTTACCTTTATAGTTCTGGAGATTCACTTATAACTGTTCAGCCTTGCTTTATACATACCGTTACTTTTATTGGTAATAATAGCACAAACACACTTGTGTTACTGAAACTTGTGTACATCCCGCTGCCATCATTCCTATGTATATGTAAATAGTGACAGTTTCGTATTTTTGCTCAACATTGTAGTTGATTACCAAGCTAGTCTCAACTCAGTTGTGATGCAGAAGTTGTTTTATTATGCTGTTTTATTATTTATCATACAGGATTGCCTTTTATTTGTAATTTTGTCACACTTGCCTAACGCCATGTGTCGGACATATCGTCTGCTGCGTGTCACTTTGTTTACCCTTGAGAAATACATGTTTGGATAATGAATTTATTACTTACAGTGAGAACAAATGTCCATTGTACGCCTGATTTAATAATCCTTTGAATATCTGTAAATTCACACATTTGTTGAGCGTGTATATAAGTGTACGATATTTTTGTTTGACAGTACGACAAACTTATGTGTTGTACGATACCGTACTTTGTTGTGATTGGTTGAACGTCACCGTACAGCATTTCTATTGGTTAACCCCTATCATATGTGACACATACGGAAAAGCTATATAAGCGCGAGAGTTAGCCATATTTGTCAGATAATCTGTCAGTTGCAGAGCGCCAAAGTTTAAACCAGAAATATTACCAAGCTACGTTAGCATATTGAGCCAAACTTATTAGGTGAGAAAAATTCAAGACAATTATCTCCCAACGCACTGGACACCTGTTACCTAAAAATTTATTCTTTTGCCCAATAGAACTATTTAGCCTATTATTAAAAAACATATTACCCATAATGCTGTACGGGAGATATCACCAACAAAAATGTTGTGCCTATGAAACATTATAAATCATGAAGTGCTATGCAATAAATCTATTACTCTTAAATGATAAAGAAGATTTCTCTTTTCTTTATACCATCCATGACAGAGTAAGATAAAGCTCCATTGCCAGGAATTGATTATCAAGTACAGGTGTACTAAGATTTTGATAACATTTTGTACTCCGCATAAACGTAACGGCCATCCGTGGGGAGCTTACAATATCATTTGCGGAAGATGAAATACTTGATGATTTTGCAGGTGGCACAGATCTGAATGTGATCCTGAACGACAACAACAAATCTAAGTGTCCAAAATTTTAGTACGGTATTAACAGACTTTGAGTGTCCTAATTGTTCCCGAACTTTAAGCGACCTGACAGTGGTCCCGAACCATGCCAAGGGTAGAATATTTCACTCATATTGAGACATCAATCAAATACCGGTGGAAAAAGCTGCAAAATTTAGACATATGCCTTAAGCATCTGATGGCTTTTAGCAGTGAGGGTTCTTCGTGCGACACGGGACCTCCGTTTTTTATGGTCATATACGAAAGACCCGTGATTCTCACTTTTAATTGCCGTGCTCTTGGCGAAGGAGCAATCACTACCTATTTTAACGCCTTGGGTTTGACGCGGCCGCTCCGAACACGGGGCTCGAACTCGCGACCTTCCGAGCACGAGCTCTACCACTGAGCCACCGCGACTGGTGGTGGTTTTTTTTTTAACCCTAACACACACCAACAACAATCAACGTCTCAATTTATGACATCAATGTACACCAACATCCCTCGGTATCCTGACTGCAACTTCAACCTACGTCAACAGCAACCAGTGTTCCCAAAATACAAAGCAGAGTCTTCAGACCTATACTAAGATGGCGGAACATTAACGCTAAATCTGGGGATTTATAGTGCAGATTGCCCGGAAGAGATCCAGCTACACTTGGTTTCTTGCTGTGAAGCTTTGATGGACCCTCGGATACGGTTCTTACTGAAGATCCGGGGATATTTGAGTCCTCTTCCTGGAGTCTATCCTCCATGGATCCCCACAGTATACTGGGAATTTTGAAAGGACTTAATTCTAGAAGAGAATCTTAATATGTACATAGTCGACCCTAGGATCTCCCTCAGTATAATCCGGGGAAACGGGTTTCTCTGTACATAATCCGGGGAACGGGTCTTCTCCTCAGTATAATCCGGGGAACGGGTCTTCTTGAAGACTGTGTTATTTAAGGTCGTGGCAAAGGAGGTGACTGGTCTATCCGATTTGGAGGATTTACTGGATTCAGTTCAGAAACCAATGACCATCAGCTGTCTGCTTGATTTTCTAACTAGTTTATATGGTCGCCTAATGATTTCTATTTATTGCCGAGTGAAGAAATATATGTATACAGATGCGTTTATGGCCAAATTAAAGTGTTTAAGGTGAAGATGACCAGGCTCGCACTTTTTCAGTGTTGAGAATGTATAAAATTAAAATCAATTTGATGCCCAGTGGAACCTAACCTTTCCATATCCCCCTCTCTCTTAAACACGAGCCTGTATTCCTACACGATCTTTGCTATGCTTGTCTGTACGCTTATCGTAATCTACAAAACACCAATCAAAAATAATAATGTAACGACCTCAAAAATAACCAACTTAATTTACTATTTAATTTACACATGCCATTACTGATGATATTGATAAAGTTAAAAATGAGGACCTGAAATCACTTACGCATTTTTTAAGGTTCTAAATTCAGAGAACCTTGGTCTTTTAGTTCGTTACATAATTTCATATCAAAATAACAAAATAATATATACCAGACGATCATCTAAATATGAAAAAGAACTTGATACTTTGTGAGAATGGATATACTGACAGTTGTGAAGGAGAAACTTCAGACGTTATGTGCAACATGTCAGAAATGGTGTAAATCAGATGTGGATTCTGGAAAATTCATGAAGTAAATAACTTTTCTCAAATCAACATCAAAACGCATGACTTTCCAACACTTTACACGACCATTCCTTACGATAAATGAAAGACTAGACAAAAATAGTAATTTAAGGAAATATTCATTTTTAGTGATCAGTCACAATTCTCCAATTCTACGTACAAGTATTCTAAAGTTGATATTAAATCGATACTTTGGTTCTTCATTGAAAATATCTTTGTTCCAAGTAGACATTTTAAACAACTAAACTTTATAACAATGGGGACAATTTCAGCTTCTCCATCGTCAACTTTCCATATTTATGCGACAACCCATCATCACTAACAGTGTTTATGTCTCAACTGAGAGCCAATCTAGAAAGTGACCAGGCTACGCTCAGGTTAAACCGGATCCGGAGGACAACTATCATTTTATCGATAGAACATTCTATCTAGAGTCAACCAGGCAGGCTAACGTTACTTACAAACAAGTTGATGTTGCAGGGGTTTCAGCAGTCATGTTAGTGTCAGCATTTTAAAAATTATGTGGTCGATCTCTAGTTTGTCAACACAACCTATCATTGGGTCATTTTCCCCAGTAGATATCTGGTTAATTTAAGTTTTGTATTAAAGGGACATGGACATGTTTTGAGCTGAAAATGTTTGGATTTTAGATTTTCATTTTTAATGTTTACAATGCTCACTTGTCAGCAAAAATCTTAACGTCATTTGTTGAGTTACAGGCGAGATAAAAACTTACAATTCTTCGCTTTGTAAACAAGACTCGAGCCATGTTTTTATTTACCTGTATTGAATATGCTAGTATACGTTCCATTTAAAGCAGATTTTTTTCAAATTTCAAGATCATTCTGAACATAATTAAATAGTTTCTAGTGTTTCTCACATCTCATTTTGTTTTAAACATGGTATTTTCTGTGAAGCAATCTTTATGTAAATAAAAAAAAAGGCTCGAGCCTTGTTTACATAGCAAAGAATGCCAATGCTGGATCTCACTTGAAACTCAAGAAATGACGTTCAAATTTTTGCTGACCATTAGAAATCCCCAAGTGAGCATTGTAAACATTAAAAGTGAAAATCCAATTTTTTTATTTTTTTTTAGCTCAAAACGTGTCCATGTCCCTTTAAAGCTAAATACAAAATTCAAAAGGTCACAAACTTAGGTACGAAAAAACCACAAAATGCCAAACAAACAATGGGCAGATCCAGGAATTTGTGCTAGAGGGGGGGATTCAGCACACCGGAAGCCGACGGGTTCTCAGTATTGTTGAAGCTTTTCCGGACGCGACTTTAATGCCTTTTCCAAATGTGATGGATTGTATTTAATTTTAATATTGTACACTAGTCTATAGCGTGTTAAAATAGTTATCTAATGCATTTATTTTTCCAGGATGAAGTATTATTCATGGATTCGGGACACCCCCTCTCTTTTGGGGGGTGGGGGTGCAACCCCCCCCCAAACTGAAAACAAAATGGGCAATTAATTTGAAATTTCTTTTGGGAAACAATGTTAATATCATATTTGGCAGAACTAGTTACAAGTTGTTTTTTTTTTTAATTTTGTACTTCAACACCTTTATATTTATAATGAACAACCATTACCAAAACGACTGTTTATTATTTCATAATAGCATCTGCTATCCATTTCAAAATACAAAACGTCAGATCTCCCTTTTAAAAAAACATGATTCTGCAAAATCCCTGCAAAGTTTGTTTTGAAATCTACAGCATTTCATGACCACATTTTCATCAACACGCATACACTTATCACAGATTTGTGCACATTACCGGTACGCTTCCGTTAATATCTAAAAACATCTGATTGTTCATTCATACACATACATCAAATTCATAGAACTCAATGCATACCATGCAATGAGATATACTTCCAACATAAATATGCACTTGCGGAAAATAAAATAACGCACTTGAGGAGGATCAATATTGCAACAACAGTTCAATGCCCTTTGATTTCCCGTTTTGTCCTATTCATCGCCTATATTTATCGTAGCGGTCCCTGCCTGGACTATTATGTCCATTTCTCCTGCGTTTTGTGGAATGTCTTTCTGGGGAATAATAATGGTCCTTCTCTTTGTAGTATTTCTTCCTACTGACGGATTTGTAACGGTCTGGAGATCTACTGGGGGAACGACTTATACTCCTGGAACGCGACTGTTTCTTGCGTTTGTGAGAATGTTTATGTTCCTTTGATGACACATAACGATCACGATCGTGAGAACTGATGTACTTGTCCTTTTTGTGTTTCTTTGAGGGGGGAGATCTAGATCTGCTATGCCTTCTGTTCCTTCTAGGGCTTTTGCTGTCACTTCGACTGGATGAGGACCTGTGGGATATCAAAGTAATTATTCTTTCAAGTATTTTAAATCTAGAACAATTCACACATTCATTATTGATGAAGTTTTTTATATAAAAGCATAATCTATTTTATACCATTTACGAAAGTACACGGAGCTCATGGAATTCAAAGGAAAACAATCCCGATGCAACTCGTATCATATGAATCAACAGGCAACCTTAATTGTACACTTGAAGGAATTTCACATCTTTACTGTCACTGTACCCAAAATTCAACATTTTGTCCATTACAACTGAATTCAAACACTATACAGTCTGTAGTATACAAGTTTAAATTGCTTACCTGCCCCTACTTCTGGACCTTGATTTTTTTATGTTGTTCCTTCTGTAATCAGACATACAAACCACAATCATTATCTATCAAAGATTTAAAATTCTGCATAGTATTTCAGAGTAATGTTTTTTCTTACACATGTATCTTCTATATATACTTCTGAAGGACAATATTCACACAAAATTGTACTTACATAGACCCATTCTCTGAGTGCTTGTCCTCCTCGGCTTTGATGCGCTTTAGAGCATGCAATAATGCTGGATTGGGACTCACATTTTTAGGCGAACCTGTAAAATGAAATTCAAAGATCACTTTATTGTTACTTCCTTATGAAATATACAGCAGAAACAATGAGAAGGGCAAACTGATTACTGCTAATATACAGCAGAAACAATGTGAGGGACAAACTGATGACTTACTAGGTCTTGAGGCATCTTTTGGTGTGCCATGATCCGATGACAGACCTCTGGCGCGATTTTTGGCTTCCATCTGTGCTTTCTTTAATTCATTTACTTTAGCCTCCAATTTTTCATGATTTGGCTGAAAATAAAAAGAAAACTTATGCACATTTCATAATTAGTGATAACAAGGAATCTTTGAGCTACTGCTCACTAAGGATACCCCACTCTAAGGTACATAAAAGCTGCCTCCTAGAGAATTTGTTCATCCTTTGGTAAGGTTTATATCAAGTGGCTGTGATATGCTGTTGTAGAGAAAGTGCAACGGAAGATCTATTCTACATAAAGATTCAATAATTTCGCATCAATACTCCAAAATATTGTTAGACTAAGTTAACAGGAAGTTAAGATGCTAAAGGTACGATTTTGATCAGCGTGATATGGGGGTCCCTAGATGAAGTGATATACCAAATGACAAGTGGCTGTGACATGCAGTTTCAGAGAAAAGTGTGATGAAAATATTTGTTACGGCTAAACATGGACTAAAATTGTGAATTCAGTAAACGTAGCATAGGACCCCTAGATGTCGATGAAGTGCTATACTAAATACCAAGTGGCTGTGGTATGCAGTTTCAGAAAAATACAATGAAAATATTTCTTTCGGTCAGATGGGCAAAACAGAATAAACCCCCTCCTCCTTTGGAGCAGGGGTATAATGAACAATCAAAATTTTTTTTTCTAGAGTGTATGTGCAACTTTTTTAAATAACATCTATCCAGGTAACTTGGGACTTACTCTTGGTCTGGCATAAAGCTTCAAGATGGTGAGACAGATTTCCTGAATTTGGTTCTCATCGACATTGAAAATGCCAAACCAAGGTGGACTGCTTGGCAGTGGAATCTGAGAGAAAAAATTCACATCATTAGTACGTATGCAACATAAACTTTTCAATATTTAACCAAGTCATTTATCTAGTGCAAGGGAACAATATTATTGAGAGAGAAAAAAAGAAAGAAAAAAAAAAATCACGTCCAACACAAGAAAGACAACTTGGACGAAAAAATATCTTGACAGTTGATTAAATGAAGGGAACTTTTTAAGAATGGCTTTTTGATCTGCTCAATTCAATTTCTCAACACTTGTCTCTGTAGTGCATACATAAACTGTTGGCACGGAAGAGCAGTCTGATAAAATGTAACTTGCATACCTGAAGCTGTCTGGCAGCTAAGTATATACACGCACATGCTATTGTCTCTGGTTGGAACCTAACAAACACCTCTGTTCTGAAACTATCATTCATGTAATTCCTGCAAAAGAAAACAAGCTTCTAATATTTTGTTCACTTTCATATTTTGATCTCTATATGAACTGGAATAATCATAATTGGGGAACATGTAATGATGTATCAACACAAATTTACACATTTTGCTTGTTTTGTACCTTCACGTTCAAGCAAACTTTTCTTAAAAACTGCCTATCATTTTCCTAGTGTGTGTAACTGAGAAAACCATAAAAATACCAACCATTTTCCTGTTGCTGTTGATTAAAATGCACCCCAAAGTTTCTGGAGTTCCCTGTGCAATTAATAATTGGTTAAAAAATAAAGAAAAAATGAAATTATTCAGGCGGACATTGACTATCTGCTTGCTTGCCAACACTCCAGTCTTCTAGAACAGTTACAACAGTCTTGTTCTCCATTGGAAACTCCAGTATAGGTCCAGTACGCTGAGGGAACACTTTATCACAGCTGCAAAAGTTTCTTGTCCAATAGTCACTCTTCTGACAATGTATATGTTCAAAGGTTTACTCCTAAAATGTTCTCTCTCCTACATCGTTATCCAACACAGAATGCAAAAGTTTTAACATACATCAATCATTTCCACTATCAAATTAGTCTTTTTTCCATTAAACTTTGCCTTTTCATTCAATTCACATGACAAAAACATGTAAAGCAAGACATGAAAGTTCAATAGTATAATCATCCATATTTTATCAATAACATAACTGAACTTTTCCATGCCGAGATGGAATACTTCAGTTACTTTCTGGATGCTGGTTCCAGTCTGGTGACTTGGTTCTGTTCTGTCCATGTGTCAGGCCATGGTAAAGATGGTATTCTTGAACATTGTGGAGCGTTTCTGGCAGCTAGGCAGACGTTGCAATGACAGACATCTCTACCCACCTAATTCTGGGGTAGGCAAAAAGGAAAAGTTCAGCATTAATATGGTTTCCTCATAACAACACATGAAAATGTATGCAAGACTGAAGGTACTGAAGAATATTTCATTCCTTGTTTATTTCTACAAGTGCTTAATAGTGGCTCTTGAAACAAAATCAATTTCAATTCAGAAATCTTTCACAAAAAATGAATGTTATGCAACTATATTATAATCTAGAGAGAGAATGCCATCAGATCGACAGCGTTACATGTTGTGATACAAGTACACATAACTTACATAATTTCCACGTAAGTAGATCAGCAATCAGTTTATTTGTTACAAATATACTAATTCACTGTTGAAATCCATCCGTCGAACTTACACATTTATTGCTTTTACAGGTCGAAATAAATTTCAGGTGGCCTCTCCCTCTTATTGTGACAAATTCAATATTTGTTTTCAACATATAGAACCAGCATTAAGAACAAGATTTTTTCTTCTTTCAGAACAGATTATGCGAAAACCTAACTAAGGGTGCAAAATGGATGTGCAAATTTTGTGTTATACATCAAAATAAACATTTTTATCACATGAATTTTATCCGTAAAACAAAAGAGATAACATTTCGATTTGACAACATAACTATTATACATTTAGGATACCTACCAAGCACACTGCACAAGTCTCTGATTTCTCTCTGATCCTAGTACTTGCAAGTACATCACAATGACCTGAAAAATATCACAACATGATGACATATGTTCAAACATTTGACAAACACCATGGTCTTGACTGCAAGAACCATGACAACCACTGCATGCCAGAGCTAGGGTGGGCTAACCTAGCAGTTACCCTACATGAACATGTCTCCACTAAATAGATTTCACAAAAATTTAAACTTGTACATTTATCTTGAAAAAAAAAAAAAATCCTTCTAAAATATCCACAACAATGCTACAATAATATGATATGAAATGATATACCTTATGTGGGTGTTGTACATGCACACAGAAGCCCAACTCTTTCAGTATACGACGTTCTGCTTTGATCACTTGATTTTTGGTTGTGATGTAGTTCTGGTCCAATATCAAAGGATGGATAGTCCTACAATGCAAGAATTAGCAAAACATGGCATGTGTTGATACTTTAGTCTTGTGTTTCCCCCACAATTCCTCAATTATTGATTTTCTCGCTGCTTCAATTTTGCATATGCTGAACAGTGGCTTTATATTTTTTACCATCCCCTTGCATATAATTCTTAAATGCACATATTATTCATACACAAAGTAATATGTTGATTCAGGGTTTACAATAAGCATCGAGCACCCAGCAATATGTCACTGTTTGTGTTCTACTTAATACAATTTCATGACCTGTAAGTTCACACGACATTTCTACACCAAAGGCAATTTTTTTAAAGAAAAAAAAATTGGTAATTTTCAGATATATCAAAACTGTATCCTTATGACAAAGAAAATCCTGCACGACATAGAATTTGTCTTTCACATTGCCCCCCCCCCCTCCCCTCCAGTGCTTACGACGCTCAACTGAACTTAATCTGCCTCCATTTCTAAATTCACATGCTTTCTTATTGCACAGGCCTCTTGAATTTCTATGGATATGCTGTCAGATGTGTAATGATATGTATATTCCTCTATACAATAATACCACAAGTATGCAACAACTTAACTCCCTTGCGGCAATGCCTATTTGATGCCAATTTTTTATAGGGGTGGTGGGGGTAGAAACTATTGTGCCTAATCTTAAGCATGTAGAACTTTGTCAAGGTTATCACACAAAAAGTCCAAGGTTGATAATTTTTTCACACATGTATACATGTAAAAGAATTGGAATCCATTTTCTTTTAATTTTTTCATGTTAAGAGCATGTTTCACTACACATTTATTGTGGAGAGGAAATAATGATTTTAAATTCATGCAATTATGTGATGTCAGCACATGTTGTATGCCAGAAATGTTTTACTGCATCTACATTTTGGGACATTTGAAACTTTTGAGGCAACAGAATGCAAGATCATTTAGTCCTTCACAAAGGGTTAGGCACTGTAAACCCTCCCCCCCTCGATAAATTTGGCTCTTCATTAGCATGGGGGTTAAAATGTTGCATACCTGGTGTATTTATACAAAGATGGGATGTACATATCACCCTTACCACACATTTAACGGTGTATTGATAGAAATTCAGAGCCTGTGCTTAATGAAAACCCTGCTGATTCTAACACCATTGTGCTTCTCTTTTAATTTCTTCATTATATTAGATTCCATAGTCATTCTCACAAACCTGCTTTCAAAATTCAACAATGCATACAGCAAATATTTGTATATAAATTCATGATTATATTCATAATGTCTGTAAAAAACAAAAGGTAAAGCCTTTAAAATATGCTAACCACTACATTATGTGAAATATATCAAAAGTATTTTATCCAAAAATGGCTATTCTGCCTTTCTTAAGCCACTGACAGCAAATTTGAAACCCATTCATGATACAAACCATAGTCACTGACAAGCATGTGATTACTTATGATGGCCACAACATTGTAGGGAACCATGTTTGGGTCAAAGGTCACCAATTTCCAGAAATGATTAAATGCCTTGGAAGCTCACTCCAGACACTGTACAATGCAGCAAAGAGAAAAACAATATTAATTGAGGAACCGTGAGAGAACATATATACTCTGTACTCAAAAAACATCAAATATCCATGCAACATTTGTCAGGCAAACTCATTGTTTCCTTTTATTAACACATAGAATATTCAAAGAATAGTTGTATTTTCAATCACCTGAAAAAAGAGAATGCACTTGATATGCAGTTTGTTTAAACCCCATCAATTTAAAAAGAAAGTAGTGCAATATACTTACTTTTGACCTCTCACTTGCTTGATGTGATGGAACACATTGATAACATCTCTCAGTCGTCTTGGACACTCTTCTATTTTTGATGCTAAATTTATACAACCCATAGCTACAACCTGCAAAATTCAAAAGCATTGTAAAAATTAGGTATCAGGGGGTCTATCTTTCATCATAGTCCATGTACAGAAAAATATCATTGTTAGTACTTTATACATTGGATTTCACTTTCAGTAACATACCTCGTAATTATGTTTCACCAAAGACTTGGAATAATAGAAACGTTGATAAAGTATTTGTCCTGTCGCCATGGCAACCTTCAATGAATAAAATGAAACACTTCAAAAATCTAGGTAAAGTTATACATTTTAATAACAAAAAATCAAGGTCATCTATATATCTCTGTTTTTTAATTTTGTAATTTCATTATTATCAGAAACATAAAAGTTTAAAATAATGTCTTTCCCCAAGAGTTTAACTAGGTTCAACTTGAAAGACGGAAAACCATTAGTCATACAGTACATATTCACAAGGCATAATGGGTCAACGCACGCCATGAAAACGTGTACACAATGACGTTATAAAAACATAACTTCTGTTGTATGAAATTTCACTCCATTACACATGTAATTAATAAAAACCCTACTATATCATTTTAAGTATGCTATAACGCGTTCATCACTTAACATGGGACGGAAATATAGGCCGATAATGGCGATATCATACATACTTGAGGTAGTTTTAAAAGAATCCCTGCGGATTGTATGAGTTCACATCCCAGGATTCTTAAGTCTGTTTCGGTATCCAAATCCAGTCCATCCTGCATAGAAGGGGTTGGCGAAAGTTTATCATCAGGAATAAGTACATTTTCTAGTGTCAAAATCACTTTACTAAAGTCTCGAACGGTGAGTGGGTTCGCCTTCACCTCGGCCATTTTTCCTGGAACAATGGAACTTCTTTCCAAGCTTCTGTGAAATTTTCATACGCGGAGTGTCATGTGACGAAATATCTATCAAATAGATATGCTACTACTGGATGATTTGAATATCTATTTTAGTGTAGTTCAATGTAATTGTGATTTAAATTAATCAAAAGTCAACATAATAGGAGAAAATCAAATTTTCATTTAGTGAAGTTGGACGAACTATTTGCTCAAATTTTGATGACGTTTTGTACTCAAATATAGGTGGCGCTGTAATCGTTTTATGTACGCATGATAAAAAATTGACAACAAAAAAAATGTTGTTCAAGTTATTGACAGTTGTTGTATTTATTTCAAGTCATTCAGTCGTTTTCTGCAGACCAAGAACTAAAAACCTAAATGTTGTTGAACAGTCAATATCAAATTCAATCGATCCTGACAAGTTGTTGCCTCCGGATCATGTGGATGCTGTGAAGTTTGAGAAGGATGGTCATATCAACAAAGATTTCCACAAAGAGGTTTTCTTAGGCAATCACGAAGAAATTGATGACGACCCAATAGATATAGCAGAAGCAAAACTAGTGGATATTTTTCACAAGTATTGGATTTTGCAATTAATCATCAATATTATGTATCATTGAAAGCCGGGATTGAAAGGCATCTGCCAAAATTTCTGACCAACACTTACATACATATATATTATCTCACGGTTGGGCGATTTAGTTGAGATTTAGCATCTTCGTTCAAATAAATTTTACAAAGACATAATTCTCTAATATATAACCACATGCAAGAGAAGCTGATCAAAACAGCGTACAGTTTAAAATGAATGAAACTTGAGTCTCTCTCTCTCTCTCTCTCTCTCTCTCTCTCTCTCTCTTCTCTCTTCTCTCTCTCTCTCTCTCTCTCTCTCTCTCTTCATAGCCTACTGTGCAATAATGATCTTTTTGAAATTTCACAGATACAATGTACAATCAATTTATTGACCAATTAGGGGCCCTCAAAGGGCAACAAGAATGTTGTACACAAGAGGTGACTCGGGGGGAAAGAGTTGTATGATTGAAAGGAAACAGACACAAACATTTGCCTGTACAAATATGACTGTACAGTCAGCTCTCGTTACAATGGCCACGTTCGTTTCCATCATTTCGCCGTTATAACGAATCTGCCGTTGTAACGAAATGCCTATTTTACCGGTAGAGTAATCCCCTTTGTTTATCATCAGAACAATATGCAATGGCGATCTCCATAAACATTCACTGTGCATTTATTTTCAGTACGGTACAAATACCACTCATGTCCCCCTTTCTCTATATTTCTAAAATCTTAAGTGTGAAAATATTGCCGGTGGCAAATGTCTTTTACACAGGTCGTTGAAGAATCTCAGATAACCTGCAGTTATATCGGATTTTATAGCCTATAGTGTCAAAATGCACATTTGTTACCGATAAGTACTGCTGGTGCCGAAGTGCGAATATGCCATTATATCAGGCGAAATAAATAGTGTGCAGATTTGTTACCAACAAAATTTTGCCGTTAGACAAATTTGCCGATAAATCGAATGCCGCTGTACCATCAGCGCTGACCGTATTATGTATGTAAACTCAAAATGTGTCATTTTGATATTTTTAATTTTTTTTTCATCAGGATAGATGTGGATTCGGATGGTTATTTAAGTCAAACTGAGCTGGAGTCCTGGATTGTTGACAAAATCAATGCCCACATGGATGAGGCTGTGGAAGAAAATGATAATATATTTAAACATCTGGATCCTGATGGAGATGGTTCGTAAACAAATTAGAACTACTTTGAGTAAAACTCACAAAGGATACCCCCGCCACCCACTTATACTAAAGCTGACTGGAGTCAGTGAATTAGTTCAAACATTAAAATATTATGGTGAAAAACCATTCAAGGACAGAATCAGATATAGAGGTCATGAATGTACGTGACATATACACCCATGTGTCAAATATGGTATGCCTACATCAAAGAACAATGAAGTTATGGTCCGAACATGAATCCATGTTAAAAAAAATTGAAAGGATTACAAGCTGCCATTTTACTACA
>CAJDSM010020444.1:0-27526 GCA_903981925.1 Ostrea lurida
TACAAGACAAAGAGACCCATCAGAGTACAAAGCAAAGAAAATAAAAGGACAGAACCTGTTGTCTGATATATATATTTTTTTTCATAATTTATTGGGGTGGGATGAAAAAGCATGATGTCTCCACACTTGAGNACAAAGAAAATAAAGGACAGAACCTGTTGTCTGGTACATTTTCATAATTTATGATGAAAAAGCATGATGTCTCCACACTTGAGGGTTTCCAGAGATGAAGTCTTACCATTTATTGATCTCATAAGGGAGATTAACATGACAAGTCATGCTTCTATAAGAATTATAGGAGGGACATTTAAAAATGACATTCATCACATGGAATCTGGTAGTGCTGATTGCCAGTAAAAAGATCTCAGGAGCTCTGGGAAGAGGCAGGGGACACTAATGGACATCTTTTACATCTGCCAACCTTGGCAGTTATTGCATAACATGATCCATTAAAAATCAAATACTTTCTGTAATTCTTTGAAAAAAGTGACTAATAGGAAATAAAAGTTCCAGCTTAGGGACTGTATTATTTCCATGCTGAACGACAGAAATAAAGCAAAACTAAATTAGTTGGGAAAATAGAGAATCCTTTCCAGTATTGGGTCGGTTTCAGTTTATTTGATATCTTCTTTTTTTTTTTTGGTCATGAAGTCTAGTGTACAGCTATTACCTCACTGTATAAATTGTGACTTGCCTGTGCAGACTTTAAAAGATTAACAAGGGTGGTAGGACAGCCAGTTCTTTCTTGACACAACAACAATCAATTTCCATCAGCCATGTGTAAAATACTTAAAATACCACATAATCTAACCCCAACTCCCATAATTTTGACAAATGCTAGAGATAAGATATTTTTTCTTCATTTCAAAATACATTATGGCTGATAATTCTCTATTATTCACCGAGTAGTACTGATATGGTGTGCATTTTGGTAGCCCTGGAATATTTAAATGAAGTACATTGTGACCCTCCCACTAGTTTGTTCTTCAGAGAGAGATTAGTGCTCAACGAATCAACACAAAACATCAACGTTGGTTCCTTCTCCCAGGCGTTTGTTTACATGGACAACCACATGGTTTTTCTTTTTACTTGGATTACAATTTTTACCACACATTTACAGGTAATATACATCACGTTTTTATCATCTTGAAAATAACAATTTTATCTCTAATGGGCTTGCATTACATGACTCTAATGATAAATTANGAAATAACTTTATCTCTAATGAGCTTGCATTACATGACTCTAATGATAAATTAATAACTTTTTTTCAACTGTTAAAAGGAGATAGTATGAAAATGATATTAAAGAATTCTTTTCTTCTTGTCTCAAATTTCTGAAATTTGAAGTCAAACATTTCTTTCACTCTGATCATATGGTCCATAATGATAAGTAAAAACTTTGTTTGTAGGATTCAAATCACACCTCCTATAAGATAAACAATTTGGCTGTTCTCTCCCAAAACATTTTTTCCAGCCAAAAAAGTAGAGGGTGCATTAGGAAAACTCATTTTCTAGGGGATTTATCTTGGTGATTCTCTCCGCTGTTTGTTTAAGTTCTTAAATCGACCAAATCCTTACTTTCAAAGGGATCGCCACAATAAAGGCTATACCCTGGTCAGCGTGGAGCCAACAATATTAAAAACTTGTGTCGTACTTCTAGCTACAGAGCACAAAATCTCCCATATTGGCAGAGATGGCAACCACCCCTGCTTGCTCATGTAATGTCATATAATAATGGTTTATTTTTTAGTTTATGAAAAAGGGTTTTATAATCTTGGATAAGCTCAGAGAGGCAAAATGATTTATGCGTAGATTACTCTTCTTGATTACTTGGGATTTGATTAGGATCTACAAAGATGTGTCTTAGTAGGACTGCAGATCTCTCTCTCTCTCTCTCTCTCTCTCGCTCTCTCTCTCTCGCTCTCTCTCTCTCGCTCTCTCTCTCTCGCTCTCTCTCTCTCGCTCTCTCTCTCTCGCTCTCTCTCTCTCGCTCTCTCTCTCTCGCTCTCTCTCTCTCTCTCTCTCATGCATGTATACCAGCTACAATCAATGATGAGGCTAATTAGAGCTAGTTTTCTATTTTTTCTTCCATAATTAGTAAATCTGAGGAAAATATTCAAATAGTATTGCTCAATATCTATTGGCCAAATCCTTGAACCCCAATATCACAAAACACGAAAAAACCTTCTCATCAAAGATCATTAAATCTTTTCACTTTTTATCTGAAACCTAATCTTTTTTCTGGCAATTTCCAGTTTTGATTTTACTTAGAAACACAATGCATAGCACAATCTCTAAAGGCAAAGTAACCACATTGTTTTCTTCTATCTATCCAATAATGTGTTCAGCAACATTTAATGTTTGCCTTCTTATCAAAAAACAGAATAAAAAATCAAGCTACTGTTAATGGCCTAAGAAAAACACTGAGTAATCCTTGGAGAATACAAAGATCAGTGTCTGCAGCCATAAAGTATTTGAGAGGGAATTCTTGTAGACCTGTAGACTGAGCGGGGAAACAATCGAGAACAATTGTTGATACCGAAAAGTGTGATGAGCAGTGAACGATGCTTCTGTTTGTCAGAAGGAATTTATCAAAAACCTGATGAAATCGCACCCAGGCCTGACTGGAAGGAACATAACCTGATGTCATATTTACCAACATGCAATGTTTATGTGGGCTTTGGCTTCATCCAATCTTGGAATTCTAGGAACCAGCTATTGCAGCAAATTGTTTCACATTCCTGCATTCCACAGGAAACTTGATTGAAGGAGATGGACATCATAATGTGTGACAGTTATAACAAACAATATTGCATATCTCTCCTTATACCATCACATTGGACAGAAGAATGTAGAGGAATGAAGACCCAATGTTTCCTACACTCTAACTTCTATATTTAGACATTGAATCAGAGGTTGAATATTTAATGGGAGGGGTGGGGGGGGGGTAGAAATGTTAAAGCAATTGCAAGAGAATTCACATTGCTTTATGAATTACATATGCATTCAGGTTTAATAAATCCATCAATATATATATCATAGTCTTTTCCAGCCCACCATTCTCAATACTTAAAGACTACCCTCTTTAATTCTGACTTACTATTTATACTATATCAATAAATACACCACTGGAACTCCAATTGTTTGTTAAATACACTTGCCATGAAAGCACATCTATCTAATCCTTATGCTAACATAAACGGCTTTACCGAGTATCCCACTTGACAGGGTAAATACTCAATTTTAGCAAACATAAATTTGATGTCAATTTTCTGACTAAGCCCATACATAGTAATCAATAAATTCCGGTCAATCATATGACCATAAATGAGTGCCTTATAAACTGTTGGTTTTCTGATCATCACATGCGCAATTGGTCAGTTAACATTTTATGGGCATTCCAGACCCATATATTTTGCTGCACCATTCATAGAGTCTAATATTATTAACATAAATCACCTAGAGCCAGAAATGGAATATTAGATTAAACATGAAAAATGGAAGGCAGGGAGAAAAATCTCCCATATTATCACTTTTTTTCATTTTGTGGCATCGATGCAATCACAATGCTTAAGTGGACACTATGAAAAATCTTTGACTAATACCCAAACATGGCTAATCATCGGTGAAATGTCTAACCAAGCATTATTTACAAGTCAATTCATCTGGAAAGCCTGTACAAATGGCCTGACAATGGACTCAGCCCGAGTCAATATCCCTCCTTCCAGATCCGTTTTGCTTTTTGTGTCTACCTCTAGGGCCCAACTTTATTGTCAAAGCCCACTGAAATGACCGCTTTTTGTAAATGAGAAAAATAGAAAGCCAGGAGATTTCTTTGATAGCTCCTTGTTTATTCTGATCTTTGAAAAGGGACTTTTGGGTGGCAGAGAAGACTCGGTGAACAGCTTGATCTACAGAGCGATAATATGTCCAGATAACTGCACTAGTCACTACGGTCATTGGTGACAATCCTCAATGATTCCCCCTTTCACCTTCTCCAGATAAAAGCCCAGACATCAACTTAAATACCTCAGGTGGAAGTTTTAAAAACATATCTTTTATTCCCAATCCAATGAAAACTAAAGACTGAAAATGTTCCCATTTCATACTGCCCTGATATCTTGCCATTACATCAATAGAAGAACTATTAAATCCAGTTTGTAAATTTCTTCCCCGACGCCAGGACGGGATCTTCATGCTTTGACTTGTTTGCCTTCCTCACACCTTCATCCCCTTTCTGGCTCCAGGACCCAGACAGTCCCAAACATACCTGTTGCACATAAGTAGGTTGAGAGGGGCTGTTATCTCTGTCCAGGTGATAACGCTAAGATTAAAATTGTGTAAGAGAGAATTGGACAACCTGGACAATACTACGGACATTGGAGATGAGCTGACAAACTTAGCTAATTTTTCAATCAAATCGTGTTGAAAGGGGGCAGGTACATAGTTCACGATGAGGTGATAGCATTCTTTCTAAAACTTGTCTGCATATGAGCAAGAGGGACTAATCCAAGATTTAGATACAATCTAAATCCATCACACCAAGTCAAAGTTCCCCCCGAATCTGAGGACAGTGGACTTTGGAGAATTGATATACTTGAAAAGGATCTATGATGTTGCAATTCAACTGTATAATGTGTTAGAAGGAGTTCTTCATAATTCTCTTTAATACAGAAAAATGGACTACAACTGGATTATTATAATTAATTTTAATTTTTTTTTTACCTAAGATCAAAAAATAACAGCCGGACCTCAACTCTGACCATAATCATAATGGTAACTTTTGAAATCCATGAGAAAAATCTCCTTATCTAATGGGATAAAACAGATTACATGACAGGCAATTTGTACTGGCGTCATCTCCAGCAAATCAGGTAATTTGAGGCGATTTTTCCTTGTGTGCGCTCTTTATTTAAACTTCCATACGACAAATTGTTCTATTAGTACAATTTGAACAGGTCTCCCTTAAAGTTTGTATGATTTTTGCAAAGTCATATTTTTTTTTCCTTCTATTAAATCATGGGCAACCTGAGGCACTAATGAAATGTATAATTTCAATGGCAAATGGCTGTCAATTGTGACACTACAATATCAGTTTACAACCAACGGGGGTAGCGTATTGTTTATCAATAAGTATAAACACCACTTTTCGTTTAAAGACTGGTGAAAGATGAGTCCACCTTTAGTATTAATACAAATCAAATCAACCTATAATGATACTTGAAATAACTTTTGTGAAAAGATTTTTATTCAATTTTTCTTTGAATTTGTCCATGTAAAACTGCATGCCAAGAAAACAATTTAACTGAAGGGATCAATAATTAAAATAAATATTTATGATATCAAGTAAAGAACTGCCAGGGGGTGCCCCTATACTCTTTAGAAAATCACATGCATTCTTCGATGAGGTTCAAAGAAAAAAACAAAATAAAATATACAAATTTCTTTTAGCATAATCAAGCCCACTTCCCTATGCACAACAATATTTGGCAAAAGCTGACCCTAATCGGAGAGATTTTTTTTTAGCCGTAAGCATTAAACTGGAGACATAATTCTTAGGGCATGCATGACTGCCTGGCTCCACAATAACCTCCCAGAGCTAAACCACAGAGAAATTATGAAGAAATATGACAGGCCAACTCATATTACTTTGATGAGATTGGGTTATTGACAAGCACAGAGAGGTTAGGGGAGGTGATACAGCGAGAAACCATTTAATTCATTGGGTTTATCTTGTGTGTTGTTCAAAAAAGATCTCTTGTTTCGGGGTATATAGTGGCGTTATTGTGAAAATGGATTTTTAACAAGTAACAGTTTACGAGGTTAGTAGAACAGATTTGAGTTTCTCATGTTTCTGTTGATAAAATTATCTATGAAATATTGGAAAAACTGAATTCAGAATTCATAACATTTTACGTCGAATAATATTCTGTTCTCCTCTGTGACATAAACCATATTTTCATTTCATGAAAAAAAAAATGATTGAGCTATTACTGAATGACGAAGGAGGGCAGAAAGTTTAGTTAATAGCCTGGGAAGAACAAAACTTATATTTTCTCTGAATTTACTTGCCCATTCCAAAGTCTGAGGAGACATGTCATACCATCAATTTTAGAGAATAAGAATGTTAGTAACTTGGTGAAGCGGCAAATTACAACACCCAAAAAAGAGGATGAATATATCATCACTTGACAGCTTCAAAGGAATCTCTTCTGTTTTCTCAGCTAATTCATCTATTTAATAATTCAATACACCTGTTCAGCCAATGTTTCAAAATAAATTGACCATCTTTCTCTCTTCTCTCCCTCTCATATTTTTCCAACTACAAGGTCCCTTTAACACAAGTACACAACACCTCTAAATATCATTTATCATCGTATACACAAATCCTTTTTTTTTATCATATTTCATACAAATGTACAATATATTTTATTTCCTGACTTATGATATATTTTCATGAAATTTTTTGCGCCTGGTATCTTGGATCTCTCTCGTCTGAGTTGCGACGAGGCCTGATTCTTAGATTACCAGCCGGAGCCAGGGTCCATTAGGAGACTTATGGGTGGTATTCTGGGTTTTTGTTTCACAGAACCAACTTTTATTGAATCACCATGAGCAGATGCGGGTTGTTAATATTATCAGAGGATTATTATATACAACCATCACAGACTTCCGGACTCTATGAAGTAGAGACATGAACATGTCTCAAGGACCCTGGCCTCTCAAAACAAATTTGTTTAATCTCTCTCTCTCTCTTTTTCTTTCTCTCCCTCAATATTCTCATACCACAAGTAGCCATTGTGTCTGAATAATGTTCTATATAAATCACACTGTATTGAATATTCAACCTGCATAATTTTCTTTCTCTTTTTCATACATAACAGTTATAAATCTTCAGTATCTAACTGCAAGTGCAACTGTTCAGGCCAATAAATCCTCACCTCTTCCACCATAAATACTACACCCTGCACCCCGACTGTCTGTGGCATATTGCCTCTCCCAGCCATTGAAACACCGTCTAAGACCTATTAAAATGACATATTTATGGTCCCCTCTTGTCCCAAAAGGAGAAACAGCTCCACCAATGTTTATTAATCAAACTAATTAACCACTCTTATGTCTAATGTATACATTTACGGAGAACAATACAAACTTTTCCAGGTTATGCCTGAGGCCCTTTCATACTTAGTACACAAATGACATAAATTATATTGTACTACACACAATGCATCTGTTCTGTTTAATTGATTCGAGACAAATGTATCCACAAGTCTATTTCCCTTCAGGACAAATGCACTGGGAAAAAATCTAATTATATTAGCTACCACTGTGTTGAATTTATCTTGAACCACATACAATTCATACCTTCATGACTCTACTACAAAGAGTCAAGGTGTCGGACAGATAGACCTATTAGTTTACGATGCACTGAAGTTATTTCAGATGATTTGACCTTAGGGTTAAGGAGTTCAGCCAATCACAGGTAATGGTGATTTAATCATAAATCACTTCTCAGGCTTTAGTTAATATTTTGTCTAATGATACAGACAGTGTGTGATAATTACACAGGAGGTATGTTCAACATTTCTCAAGGTAATTTTTATTTTATATTTATTTTTATCAATATGAGAAGTCTTTAGAAAAATTTGTTTTTGTGTTCAAGTCTACAAAATTTACCTTTAACTTATCTACACTTCTTTAAAGTAAAGGGAAAAAAAAACAACTGAAATTAAAAACTAACATCCTCCACCCCCCAAGAAAAGTTAATTGTAAACCATGCATTTAGTTAATTCCAATTCTTCCATCTTTATCAAAAAATAAATTCTTCAATTTGTTGAAATTAAGAAAACTTCCCAAGAGAAACGTGTATTGACAACCTATCACATACTTCATGCTTAAATGGAAGCAAGGAAGACGCAAAGACAATTAAAAGACAATTGCTTCATTGATTTTTTCCTCCTACAAATTATTAAACTTGTGACAACATAAATTCTTTAAATTTCTTGCCTTTATCTTCTTTAATGTTTGCATGGAAAATGAGTGCTGTTTCAGACTACCCTGTCCTAGCAATTTGTCAATGACAATTATCTTCTAGAACTTTCCTAGTTGCAAGAAATTGATTGAATATCATTTCCCCCAAATTGAATCAACATACAATTTTGATGTACTGTCACAATGCAAACAGAGTCAAATGGAATCTCCATTTGTCATTAGAAAATGGAGATATTGAGAAATCGGGATTGATCTATCCAAAATAAACATTCCAGATTTCGTACATAGTCGCAAAATGGGGTAGACATGGGTTCCATCCCTTCAATACAGTGGTGTCTCTGTTGGAAGAAATAAAAATCTAGGTATTATTCTTGGACAGGTTCCTGCTATTTTCTGTTCTGCAGCACTTTATCTCTTTTTTCACTGGGACAAAACTGCTTTTCTGCCAGTTCCTGGGATAAATGTGATTGTTTTGTAGGCAGCGAGTGTTGATGCAATACTGATTAGAAATGATAGGAAACAGTGATCAGACATGACAGACCGATAAAAAAAGAATCTTAGAGCCCGAGTGAAGGAGTACCATGAAAAGAATGTCATTGCTGCATGTTAAAGGCTAAAGATAAATCTCCTCAAGTGCCTCCGTATAACAAGGGATTTTGTCTGTCATCATCTGATCCCAAATGATTATTGTTCGGCAAACACGGGGGCATGCAAAATGTCAAACATTACCCAAAGTTCCTTTTAACTACTTTGACGATTACAATGGAACATGGTTTCCTCACCCACTGTTACAATTTTTCGCCATAACTGCCTGGCAGGAGTTAATTTTCATTAAATATTTAAATCAGATAGCCCATTGGCAGCTGTGCTATTTATACTGCAAGGCTGGATTTATAAGACACGGTAGTTTATAAACTAGTCCACTCAAAGCCAGGTAGATCCCAGGAAACTCTGTCCGTCTGATTAAGTGCATTTGTTCCATTCACCCGACACATGATCAATTAAGGTGCCACTTCATCTTCATTATTCTCCATTGATTTCATCAACCCTGCTTTTCTAAAGACTCTTGGGCTCTGAACTGACTCAGGTTCCTTCAAAGCATTAATGGTGTGTTAATCTCTCTTTTCAGGTGACAATTCAATCAACCTGCAACCCTGGCACATCACACAAGGCCAGCTCAAGATGAGCTGAGATGTCGCATCAAAAGGATGAAGCGATTCAGTCCCAGCGGTCAGCACTACCCTGACCCCTCAATGCCTCCCGAAAATGTCCCAGAGGTTACGGAGGGACAGACCCTATCCAACGAAAGCAAGAAAGTCAAGACAAACCAGTCCTTTGAATCCTTGTTTGACTGTGAATCTCTGTGTGATGTGATTCTTAATGTCAATGATGGACAGTTCCTTTTCAGAGGACATAAAATGATTCTTGGATTAAAAAGTGAGATTCTGGCCACCATGTTGAATGAACTAAATTCTAGTGAATCTCAAAGCAGACCAGTTCTAAATTTGAAGGAAGAACCGGAGTGCAGTATGGTGTTTAGTCGGTTTCTGTACTTCATATACAGTGGGGCTGTCTGGCTTCACAGGGACTACGTACTTCCCCTTCACAGCCTGGCAGAAAAATACCAGGTCAAACCTCTAATTCAACATTGTCAAAGTTACATCAGTCAAATTCTTTTTAATATGATCAATGCCTCTGATGGATGTAGGGGGTTTTCCATTGACATCATATGTGACATTTATGAAGGAAATATGTATTCCGATGAAATTTGTGATCTCTGCTACAAAGTGCTGTGTGCCAAATTTCGTGACTTGATTGCTTCTGAAAGGTGGTCGCTTTGTAGCTGGCACTTGGTGAGTGATTTGCTAAAATGTGATGACTGTAATGCTGAAGAGAATGTGATACTAACATCTGCTACTGAATGGATGAAAAAGAACCAATTAGCGGACAAAAACCTCATTGAGGATATTCTAGTCAATATTCGCTACCCATTACTTCATCGCAAAGTCCTGTATCAGTTGCAAAAAAATGGCATATTCAAAAACTTTCCACAAGTGCAAGTACTTGTTGAGAATGCTGTGCGATACCACTGTTTTAAAGATGTACCCGAGGCAAGGGACGACTTTGTGGGGGTTCAATTCACTAAAAGGACAACTTACAGAAGCAGACCCAACAGTACCGAAAACAATAGCATGAATTCACCAGAAACTTTGTCCAGTTCAAGCCAGAACCTGAACCTCAGTGTCCACAGCCAGACCCACTGTTCTCCAGCAGTGTTCATACAAAATTCTCAACCTCCCCAAATTGTGCAAAGTCAAATTTACAGCAACCTTCTGCATGAAAGCGCGGAATATCACAGACTTCAGGAAACTGTGCCTGCCCCGCCCTCCCCGCCCACACAACCTACTGTCTCAACCATCCCTCATATGTACAATGTGTCGTCTGCTGCTAACTATGTACAAAATGCTAGTGTTCAAACAGGAGAGAGATCTTCCTGAATGTGTTAAATCTTCACTTTGTTTGTTTCCTCTGCAGTATGCAGTATTTTTTTTTCTTTACTACAGTGCTATTTGCATTTACTTTCCATAATAATAAATCTCTGTCAAAGAAGTGCTTGTTACCTTGAGTGAAGCTTGTCAAAATATTTTTGATTCCTCTGAAATTTATGTACTGTAAATTACCTAGACATTAAATCTGAATACAAAATCGAAGAGATAATTTCATTGCAGCTATCAAAGAACAGCTTGTCTGCAAATTTCTTTAAATATGTTACGTTTTAATTTGTGAACACTTTGAATTTCATAGATTAAACAGGACATTTTCCACTGATGCTAGGTGTATTTAACAGTAATCCTGAAGAAACTGGGTGTTCATGGTTCACCAAATCATATTAGTGCACTGCATTTAGAATTAAATTGAGTGAAACTTAAGATGGAAGGAAATCCCAGAGTGTTCACATACCAGCAAATCTGGAAAATCTAGCTATGTACCATGGCTTTGATGATTCTTTAAAAGATAGGATCAGGGACCTTATGCAATGGGAGCATTTTATCCAGACTTGACTACCAAGGTAAATTAGAGGCAATTTGTCTCCTCCTTTCATCATGACTGCACTCTTCCGAGAGCCTTTTTGCTAACTAGCAATTAACGTTTTTATCCTAGGAGTGCATTTTAAAATAATTTAATTCAGCATATTTGAAGGAATATCAAATACATCAGAAAACCTTGCAAGCACATTTAAAAAAACATTAGTAAAGCATTGGGTTAAGTTGGGAATTAGAAAATTTGAAATGCACCCCCCTCCCCCTTTCCAATGACCAATAATTAGTAACATTTATGATAAGCCATGCACTGGATAATGATATTCACGTAATTAAATCTTGAAAGCATTACTTTTTTATTGATCTTTAATGAGAACGTGATTAAAGCCAGAGCTGAGGAAATCAAGTTGTTTTGCTCAATTTGAATGATCCCTTTGCTTATGTTGTTTTTTGTCATTAAATGTACAAGAAAAGTTTTTATACTTTTGTTTTTTTCATCTTAGAAGTTAGTTATCGTGAAAAAAACCATTTTGGTCATGTTCTGATAAATATCCAAGGTATGTGGCATTTTGTACAAATACTTTTGATAAAGTCATGTTTATGTACTTGATAGGATATTGGGCTATTTAATCAGCCATACAACATCATTCAAAGGACAAATGTGTAATAGAGTTTATCATAAGTTCAATATAGACACGCCACAAGATAACTCACAACATCTTTTTAAGTATGCACAAATTATGCAGAATAAATCATGCTGTGATATACTTCTGGATAAATATGTAACAAGGTTTTTAAAATGTTCTTCTTTCACAAGAATGTGAACATGTATGTCAATTTGGTGGCTCCTTCGTCTGAGGGGTTTTCTCCCCATTTGCTGATTTGGGGTCTGCCAAAAAACAATGTCAGATCNTTTTTTTTTCCCTATTTGCTGCTTTGGGGTCTGCCAAAAAACAATGTCAGATCCCTATCTGATACTGCTCCAGCCTAGTGCCCTGGTTCACCCCGAAATCACGCACAAAAAATCAACACCTCTGGTGAGCAAAGACTTCAGAAATTGCCTAAATTATAGTGGCACAAAAGATACGTTATGTATTTTATTTATGATTTTTGATGTCAGTATTCCCATGAGAATTTATCGAGAATCATGAGGAAAAAATGTGAGACGAATGCCGTAATAATGGGAAAAACAGTGATTACTGTAAACCTTACTGACAGCAAAGATAGGAATTAGTATGGAGCATAGTGTGAGTGATATCAATTAATATTGTTACAGTGTGAAGGATACAGCAAAAATAGAGCAACAAATCTATAAAACACTTTGAAGCAAAATTATATAAAAATCAAACTAAAATAAACAATCAAAATCCTTGAAAGAATACATTATACCACACTAATTATAAAGTAGCTCTCTAATCAAATAATCCTGAAATTTTCAATATTTCATTTGTTTTCTAGAAAAAGATTGGTGAAAATAATGGAGTAGTTGTTCAGAACGATGAATGAAACCATGCTTTTCCTAAGGTCTCAAGAGAAACTGTACCCTGACTTGATGCTATATAATTTAAATTTCAAGAGCACACCATCTGGGTATCCTCATTTTAAACTAAACCAATATGTTGCCAAAGCAAAAAAAAAATTGCATTCACTGCCGCCAATAAAGTGGTCAAGGAAAGAGTAATCAAGTTGATAAAATGTGCCAACAGTTTAGCTGAATCAAGACTATCACCAGAGGACCCAATTGCCACAAGTTATTTCTTGTTGACAGTAAATAATGCCTATCAGATTATTATTTTTTCTGTTTTACGTAGCTCGGGTGGCTTTAAATTGGTCTGCAAGCCATGAATAGATTGTGTTCATTTGGGCCGACTGGGCATTTATTTGAGGTGAAACACTGGCGTCAGGCAGCAACAATTAATTCCTACTTAAAGAACTAAAGCGCAGATAAATGTCTTTTTTCTATTATGAACCATTTTCAAGAGGAATTTTATCAAGATCATTAAAATAATTTTCAATATTTTTTAATTCTTTTATTCCATTATTTGCATAATCACAGAACTCCTTATCTTGACACGATGATGAATTTACATAATTGTCAAACACTGAAAGAGGTTGGACCTTTCCTTCACATCAATACTTTAAACACGATTGTCCCATTTGGAGAATTGTATTATCTGCAATGCGGATTATGATATGTTTTTCAAACAAATATTTCTTAAAAGCATACACAATAAATAAATACACAAATAATCTGACTCAAATTCTCAAAAGATAAGGATCCTAAACTCTATTTCTATGAACCATCTATGAACCATCTGACTCAAATCACTAGACGAGAACGTCATCATATGCTTGTGACAAGCTCGTCAAGGATCTCGCTACAAAATTAATTACTAGATTGATAGTAATCATGGGTAGAAGATGTTACAAGTGACAATTCAGAACAAGAATTATTTACTCTGTGTCTTCCCTGTAGTTAATCAATAAAAAAGCACTTGATTGCAGAGAGAAAACAAGGATCTCACATGTTTAACCACCAGACAAGAGGTGGTTCTCAAATCAGTCTCCAGCAGTCAAGAAAAAAAACACTAGACAGGTTTGTTTAGTTAAGTAGTAACTTTGGGTCTTGTGCAGGGTGGCAGGCCAGAGAAGATGGCATAATCACTGCTCGCTCAGAAATGTTAAACAAACTCTCTGACAACTCAGTTATTTCAAATAAAAACATGTCAACCACTGCTTTTTTCAGGAGAGGTTTGCAGGCAATTCTGAAAAGGCTGCCTTTTAACAGTACATCATACTGCACTTAATCTTGATGATGGATGTGCAGGACATCGCAATTGACCCGTTTTCATCATTAATTCGAGGTAATTGATAAAAATACCCTCAACAACCACGACTGGGTAGAGACTAGTAGTCTAGCAATGTCAATTCTTTACACACTGTCAAAATTTGGCCATGTTTTTCCTGAAACAAAACTCACTACTATATGTCCTTCCCTTCAGCCAGATTGCTTCCAATCTACAAAGTTTAGGAGGTGATTTAAGTCAATTTATATCCAATAACATCTAGTACTATCGTTAAACAGTGAGACAGTCTGTCTGCATGGTACACTGCAATGGGACCATTATAATCACATTTTATATATATCATTATGGAATACATTAGCCGTACAGTTGAATAATGATCAAATGACCCTAAGACCATTTCTACAGGATTAATATAAGACCATGATATGGACGAGCATGTAGGCAGATACACATTTTCTCTCTAAATGCCAATTGTACCCTCGTGCACTTTTCTGCAAAAGAAGAATGTTATCACCACCCTCTTCTATCATTGCAATGGGCATTGAGACACATGGTAGAGATTCAATCACCATGCAATCCCATCGAAATTCAAGTAATCTAGGCTTTCAATTCATACCCCCACACACAATAAACAGTGAATATGCCCAATTTGCTGCAACTGAATGCATATATATACATCTTAGAGGAATTACCGACATTTTTATTCTTTGTAGATGCCTGTATTACAGGAGAAGAAAAAGGGGGGGGGGGGGGGAGAGAGAGGGAGGAGGAGAGAGGAGGAGGGGGGGGGGAGTGACTGAACAACCCAAAACATCTCTGTACTTCAATTTATTTCAGTATGCTCTGGTTAAAAATGCAAATATGCTTCTGCCTCTTAAAAAATATTAACCAATTGACTTTCTAATTGACATGATTAAATTTGTCCAGATCCTTCGCATAAACTTATTATTGCATAACTATTTCTGTCTCCCTAAGCATAATCTAGTATTCATGTGGTATATGTCTGCAAAACCAGAGACTAATTTCTTGATCTGGATGGCTCCACGAGAAATTAGAAATTCAACCCAATGTATCCTTCCTTTCAAATTTCCATATAATTTTAGTTGGCAGCTGATAGTTATCTCAATGAGATTATATGCAGGTGTATTAAGTGCACTTAGTTAGGCCCCTTATACTAACGTCTCCGTAATTACCTCTCCCCAAGTCCCCTCGCATCCAACGTCTTCACTGTGCTTGCTGTGAACTACGCTTAATATATAAAAAAAAAATTCTTAATATGACCGAGGAATGTTTCTATCATTCATATCTGACCTTGCCTACCCTGAAATGTCATCTATTTAATTTAACCCAAAATAAAAAAAATATATTAAATGACTAATGCCATACACATTGCATACATAGAAATGCTCTTATTGGGCTTCTTCTATAACAAATAACCTGGACAAATGAGAATGTTTGATCATATCCTGCCACATAATATATATTAGTGGGGTTTTTTTTTTACGGAGAACAGACAAGTTGGCATGTAAATACACCAGGAGAGAGCCAAGACCTAGAATTCGAAAACAGAAACCAGCCAAGTCGTATTTCAGCGCCACCGATGTCATCTTTTTTTGTTATCAGATAAATAGCCATAGAAATGAAACAGTAGGCTTAGTCAATGACACAGAAAAATTAATGTTATCTGCTAGTATGACAGTTTATTAAATTTTTGTTATACAAAAACTCATCAAGTGCTTGAAAAAGACCTCTCTTTTTTGGGGCCTCAGATTCCTTGTTTTAAAGGATCAGGCAGGATCTGCAATATGTAAAATTCCTATGCCAAGGTCAAAGCATTTATATATAAATATATAATATTAATGTGCAACATACAGCATGAAAATGAAAATTTGGCCAAGAAAATTTTCTTTGCAATCACAAGGCAGTACAGGGCATCCGTCACTATGGTGTGATGTGCCACTGTCACTAAGACAAGTTCTCGCTCATCCCAGCCACAACTGACAGATAAATATGCAACATAAATTTTTAATTTCTTTCTTCCTTCAGTCCCTTAATTCTCTCATTAATGTCTTCACGGCATCAATTTCTCGTACACATCATAATACCTTGTTTACAATGAAACATGGATTATCAATAATTTTTTTTTCAGAGACCCGGTTATAACTGCCCACCATTCACCACAGTCTACACATCTTGTGACAGGGTGAATCCCATACAACCTCCATAAGCCCCAATGTCTTTAATGTTTTAGGATCCTCAGATAGAATCTAATGAGCTTTTTCCATGTCTTCTGTCATTTATAGCAATAGTTTTTCATTTCCTGCTACAATCCTATCTGTAGCCTTAAGCCACGGACGGGAATACTAGAGTCTCCTTCTTACAAGCTTTGTACATGAAATTCAGGTAAACATGATCAATAATATATGTAAATCTTCCGTGGAAGTTAGTCAATTTTTAGATGGACGGTGAAAAGTTCATGAACTGCAATTTGTTCTTCCTTCGGGCAACAACAGGCAACAAGGGGATAAAAAAAAAGCTTTGTATATTGACAATCTTGGTTCTATTGCTCCAAGTCACCTGATAATGCTGAAACACTAGAATATTAACATTATATATGTATGACTGTTTCTACCTTAATGAGCCCGGTCAAGTAGGTCATGACCAATCGCAAAATTAACAATTTAAATTACACTACGCCCGATTCCTCAAAAATAAGACATTTTTCTCTATAAAAAATTCCTACTGAGAACAAAAAAATGCTTTTAATATTTTTCCACCTATGTTATGTCTGATCACTTCAGACAAGCTCTATAAATGTTTTCTTTAAAACACATTCCTGGGTTGTCATATTTCTCATCAAATATTTAAAATTCTCAAATTCAAAATTGAGAAAGACAATTATGCTCAGTGCTGCATTAACCTATTTTCTGTCAATTGCTAGCTTTCTTCATTCTGACAGTTAGTGCATCCAATGCAGAAGGCCTCAGGTTTGTTTTTCTCTCTCTCTCTCTCTCTCTCTGATCTGTCTATAATAAAAATGAGAAATTGTGATATGAGGAACTAATGACTATGTCCATCATTTATTTCTTGTTTCCAATCCTAAGAAGTGTAATATTACTAAAATATCGGTATTTTGTCTCATTAATCACCGGAATGAAGTAGCGCATGAACTACAGAGACATTGGATAAAGTTGCCCATCACTTCCCCCTGGTTCTTTTGATAGTATTCCAGTAGTAAATCTCAACACTGAATAAATGGCCTGAAAAACAGCATGAAAAGTTTCCACATTTCAAAATGTTCCACAAGAATTTTTAGGTCAGCTATTTCCTTTTCCTTTGAGATCAAAACTCGTATCAACATGCTTCAATGAAAATGTTTTCTCTTCGAATGTCCATGAAACAAAAAATTTGTGCAAGACGTAACCATTTAACACATTGCATATAGGTCTGTACAAACAGTTCTGCTTTAGCAATAAACACTGATAACAGTGCTAAATTCAAGAAAAACTTAATTAGCCATTTTTTTTCCAGGCAATTTTTCCCCATCACAGCATGGTCAGTACCATTTGTTCTGGTTCACATCAAATGATATGAGGCAGTAAAGTGTTCCAGGATTTTCACGGACATTCAGACCAAAAAATTATGAAAACTGATTTGTCGATCTCATCAGGACAAATTGTGAATCTCGGGCAGTAAATCTAGCATGAAGATTCTTTCCATCACTTTAAATGTGCTATAATTTCCCTCCTTTCCAGAAAATGTTATAGTGTCTCATTATTCAGTTTTCCTTCTGCCAAAAATTTTTTCATATGAAAGGAAGATAAAAATAATAGTTTATTAATATTTTCTACCAGAAATTGTTTTCCACAAAAATGATGGCCCTTCACCTGCATCTATTAAAGTCTTAAATCCTGTCTGTGTTAGTTTATTTTTAAACAATGCACAAAGAACTTAATTTAGAAACAGACACCACTGTTCATTTAAAAAATATCTATTATGAATAAGTTGATAATATATTGTTCTTTTTTTTTTCTTTTTTTTTATCTTCCGTCTGGACCAAAATTTTCAAAAGGTTCCAAAAAATATTTTCATCTAGTATGGCAAAAGTTATGCTAATGATTTCTGACTATAATTTTTATTAAATGTAATGGATGTACGATGACAAAAGATAAGCATATCAAGACCTGGCTGCATTAATTCATTCACATTACCCCACAAGGCATTGTTAACAAATAGATGTATAATTTAAACACTGTTTCACAAAGAAATCCAACATTGTTTTTCTTCATTCAAAAAGAAGTTAAGCAACAATAGTGCATATCATATAATCATAACTAGGCATCATTGTCTCTAGTGTCCAAGTATATATACCAAAGATAGTATTTGCTTTTCTTGATTCTGTAATGAATTATATGTAAATAAATTGTCATAATGACCATGGCATGTTGCTTTTTTTAAACCACTTCAGGAATCTTATTTGCCCAAATATATAAACCTGTATTCAAAGAGAGAGAGAGAGAGAGAGAGAGAGAGAGAGAGAGAGAGAGAGAGAGAGAGAGAGAGAGAGAGAGAGAGTATTTTGAATTCTGTCTCCTGTTTTCAAGATTTTCATAATACTCTTAATTAAGCACCATTTTTTCATATACTAAGGTGCAAAACACCATGGAATAATTTCCATAATACTTGCAAATTCAGCCATTAAATTATTTGCAGCGAGATATAGATGTCTCTGATCTGTCAAAAGTCAGAAACCGAGTAGATGCATGGAGAGCAACTACCAAGATGATAGGGCACTCCATTAAAAGTCACTTATCAGATAATGACAAAATCACATGAAGGCGTATTATTCCTAGATAATTGAAATAATATTAGCCTGATGGAGATCTAATGGGTGTAAAGACTTTCTTTCTTACAAGCATAGTTGTGGTAAATGGACGTTATGTCAATACCATCAGCATAGAACACAAATCTCTCTCTCTCTCCATCAATATCTCACACAAAACTTCTCCCTGTGAAAGTATGGACAAGGTGCTTGACCGTTCAAACTGGGGGGAAGCTGTGGATATGGTACTGTCAATGGAATAAAACCTTATTAACTTTCTACTGAACTTACAACAGAACAAAAGGACCCGAAATTTAATTTCCCATGAACTTTTGGACTTCCTCACTTTCTTATCCAGCCTTTCTGTGAAACACGAAGACAAATGAACCAAATGACATCTGCATTTTTAGTCTATGAGAGTAAAGATTTGGAAATTTCAAAAGATCTGTTGCTTTCATACTAGTAATCTAATAACTATATACTCCCACTAAGTATGTAAAAATCATTAGAATTCTCCCCCATACTGGACATACTTCTCAGATGAAGATGTGTATAATATATACTGCCAAGAAATTAAACCAAGCAACAATGTTTATTTTGATGCAATTTTGCCAGATAACATGCAGGAAAATAGCAGCTGTTGACTTGAACATGGCGAAAATTTTATCTAATATCTTAATCAGTATATTTCTGGGATCTTTTTCAACCTAATCAACTTCATTTCCTTTCTCAAGTCTGGATATGAATCAGGCCACTAATCCTTTTTTCTTGAAAAATTCAAAAATAAAAGCATTTTGAAACATTTGAGAAAGTAGCTATCTGATGGAATGAAGAGATTGGTGAACTTGTCCAGAGTGTGAAATAGCTGAAATATAGATACAATGATGAGAAAATAGCCTGATAGAAAGATAACAGACAAGATAGAAAGATAAAAGGAAGGATGGGAAGATAATCCCGATTTCCTGGAGTGTGGGAGCCAGTCAGTTGTGTTTCCAGGGGAGATAATCACATTAAAGGGAGATGATCCATTTATCAAAAATAAATTTTCAAGAAATCTTGGATCACTGCCTTGAATCAAAATAATGATAATGAGATAGACTTTCATCCATCCCAGAAATTTCATGCAGTGAATCAATTCTTCAATTTTTTCCTCAACTTAGCTCCAAATCTCAAGAGAAATTTACTGAGCCTACATACTAGTACTGCATAGTATCAACATTCTTTTTATTACAAACATAACTTTTCTTTCATATAAGATGAGTTTGCACCAGGGAAATCAAGTTATTTTTTTTATTTCATGCTGCTATAAATAAGAAACTGTAACTTCGATCATACTGAGTGACTCTGACTTTGCCCGTTCTTTGATATTCAGTAAATGATAAATAGAGAAAGCTGGTCTCAGTTAACATCACCTGACCAGAAAACAAATGCCAGCGCCTATCACCTACATCAAAAAACAGTGCCGCTGACCAGCACTACTTATCTATACCTACATATCAACAAATACGATAAACAATAATAAATAGTTTTAATACTGACACTGGCTGTGGGGAACATAAAAACCAAGTCAAACAGGAAAATGGATCTCTTTATGATCATTCTGCCATGAACTCTTTTAGTACAAACAAGTTGAAAACCACACACAAACTATCAGAGCAATTCTATGCTTTGAACAGCATAGTATCATATTCTCCAACTTTACAGAAATTTCACAAAGATCAAACTGAATGCTATTAGAAATAAATGAAAAATTGAATTCACCAAAGCTTCAAAATTCTTTTCATAACTATCAAATTTATTTTCTGAGCATTACTGCATGGGTTGATTCTCAATAAAAGTCAATTACAGATTTAATTTTTGAACCATTTTTAAAAGCACATCCATTATATTGAGCATCTGCTGAAACTCAACACCTATACCTTTCAATAAAGCCATATTCATAATTGATCTTTCATTTCATAATTGGAATTTCCTAGAAACTTGAAAGGAAACTGACAAGTGAAAATAATTGTGATACCTATCAAACTCGTCAAAAAATCAACATAATTAGACTTTACAATCATTTCCTGTTAAGGATTAGAAATGTCACCACAATACCTAATGCGTAGAACAATAAGAGAATGATTCACCTGATCATTCCATCAGATTCTAGCCTTTACTTCTTCCATTAGCCAATAAACAAATGCATCTTGGATCTGATTACATGTCAATACCCTGACACCTTTTGTTAAACACTCGAGGCTTAGATTTGATAGAAATTCATTAATGTTTGAGCATTTTTCTTATCTTGAGGTGTTTTTTTTTTTTCTTTCAACTTTTAACACTATCTAAGAAAATTAAGAACATATTTAGAGAGAAATTTAAAATTAAAGACACCCTTAACTTGTCCTTTTTAATTTCAAAGGCTTATATCAAGTATTTTCATCACATCTTTTTCTTGTTCCTTTTTTTGTTCTGTACTTCCTGATGATTTCAAGAAAACCATTGACAAATATGCATTGTATTTATCTAATTTCTGCAATTTCTATTTCCTGGTTCACTTTTAATTGTTTCATCTTTTGATTTTAAATGATTTCATGAAAATGAAGACAAGTAGTATTAAACAATAAAACAGACCTCAAACACAACCATTAAATTCAACAAAACTTATTTCTGACATGTTGATTGTCATTTGCTCTTCATCTGCCTGACATGCTCAAAAAATTCTCTGTGACCAACATCTCATGAGGTCGATCGCACACCCATTAAAGTTTCTAGATGTTTTGACCACCGGATTAGCGTAATAAATCTTAACATCGTCAACAGTCACAGTGACTGAAACAATCAACAGCTTTTTAATTACCATCGTAATTAATGTCACTCTCTCCACAACAAGAACTCCTTTGAGAACTGTCTACAAAGACAAGCTGAAAATTAATTTTCATATTTGTCTTTGGTGTGAGAGAACATGTTGTACTTTAACAGAGTAACATCAAGGCCAGACTTGATATACTTAAAGTTCATGATAAATTTCCTATCAACTCACACCATTTTTCAAGTTCATCTGAAATTTTAATCTTGAAAGATATGCATTTTTAATCTTACTTCCATCTGCATGTATCTTTCAATTTAAGTTAGAGGTACCATTAGATGGGATCCAGGTCAATATAAATGTACATAAAAACTACAAAAGATACACAAAATGAACAGCAACTCCACCCAATAAAAGAGGTATCATCCTAAGGGAGACAAATCTACTTCTACCAAAAACTCTATAAAAATTCCAAATATTTCTAGACTTTTTTCCCCAAATTCATCCATTGTGTACTATAAGACACGTTTTTAGTTCCTCTTGGTGCAGCCACTTTTACCCACACAACCTACCTCAAACCCAACTGCTGGCTACCAATGCACATTCTAAAACATCTGTCAGTTTGTTCCTGAATTTTCTTAAACTTGAGTTCATTATTTCTTCATTCACAAACAAAACAAGAGTTTGAATTTGATAAAACTAATGATCATACATTTAGATCTTTTACTCCCATACACCTTTGAATCATTTAAGAAATAAATAATCATTTTGGAAAGTAATCAATTCCTGTGAAACCTAAAGGGACGGTGACTCTTCGTAGATCTGATTGTGTACCACCACACTTTATATCCCCATGAAGATTTTAAAATGGTTATTCGCTAGTTATCTATTTACATTTCCAATGTTTTTGCCTTTGAAATCCATTCTACTGATAGTCATTTCCTCATGAATGCAATGCAGATGTGAACAGTGTGCATATCATAGTAGAGTTCATTTCCATGGCTGGGAATACCATTTAACAGCAACGAAGACTGAATGTAAATATAAAAAAATTAATTACAATTTTAAAAATATGCAAATGTAAGTATTTCTGTAGTCATTATTCTGAGGGAGCTTACGGTCGACTAACTGAAAATCTAAAGAATTGTTTGGAAGACAAATCAGAAGTCAACATCTTGGATGGCTCACAAAATTTCAGGATAATGTGCCTTGTGTACTAGAACTAAAACTGACCTAACAAGACAGAAGATAGGAAGTTTCCCGGTAAATATAAAGTATTTGTTGTTTACAATCATTTTTATGATGCAGTATGGGTTTTTTTTTTCTACGATAACATTAAAGGAAATATTGTTATATTGAAGAAAGCCACACCCACTCTTTTCAAATTATATCCATGGACGTATGGACATGGTGTCAGAATCCAGTACATCCCCCTAAAAATGGTTTGCAGGCAGTATACCTACCAGTATCTGATTTTGTGGATTTGCAACTATGCACAATACATTGCTAACTTTTCTTTTCTGTGGGACAGATAAATTACTAAAGTAAGTCTTTGCAGAGGCCTCCTGACATGAACTTAAATGCTGATTAATGTTTTATCTAATTTATTTTTAAATATGATCAAGAAAATATTATCAAATAAGTGTCAGGCTAAAGTCTTCAAGAAATTGTTTCTTTTTACTTATATTTCATGGCCTTCATTCAGGTATTTAACATTGTTTACTTATCAAGTAGTACCAATCCATGAAGATATCACTACGCCAATTATGAAAATGACATCTTTAACCTTCGACCCTCCAAAAACATTCATTTAGTATGTTTATATAGTAGGGGAATACGTGTACCACAAATGCATACATTTAAGAAATTACTTTCCTTTTTGCAAATACAAGAAAGTATCAACTGAAACACTTTATTCCAGCATACTTCATGTAAGTTCATGAAGCTCTAGCTGGTGTGATGCGTTGCAGTTCATGATGCTCTAGTTGGCGTGAAGCGCTACAGTTCATGAAGCGCTAGCTGGCGTGAAGCGTCTGCAATTCATGAAGCGCTAGCTGTTGTGTAAGGGCTACAGTTCATGAAGCGCTAGCTGTCCTGAAGCGTTGCAGTTCATATCCTTATGTATTTTCAAAAAAAAGTTTTTTCTTACATTCACATCTACTGGTTAAAATAGACTTACTATATATCTCAAGATTCATACTCGAATTGTTAATAGCTGCAGCATATTCATGAGGAAAATGACTATCGTTGCAATTGGTAGATATTAAAGTCAAAATGTACTTCGTGAATACATGCATTTATGTCATGATGTACCATTCCGATTCTATTGTATTTTAAAGACTATTTCAGGAACAAAACACTTTATAATAATAATTACACACCACCAAAGAGTGACTTATCATATAGCAGCAGCAGGAACAAAATCCTTTCCCTGACGTGAATAACTCTGCTGCTTGTCTATGATGATACTACGAATGTTTCAGTGGACAGGATTAGTCTCAGAATAGCAACACTTACTGGTATTTCTCTGTTGGGGTCTCTATTTTCTTCTCCATGTTCTTTCTCCAGACATCGAGCTCATCCAGTTCCATCTTAGACTCCAGGGCTGCCAAGGCCTGCTCTGGTTTGATCTACAAGTAAATCCAGATACTCAATCTTTGTGCAGACTTACATGAACTCGGACAGAAAAATCCCAGTGGGACTCAAACTCATGATCTTCAGACTGACAGCCTTACAGCTTAACCCACTATGCTAACCAGATGGGCATGGAAATTTCAAAGGACAAGGAATATATGGCTGATATTCAATCACATGTTGGTGACTTACTTCCCTCCAAAATAGTGGCAATGTAAAATTTCTCTTTAAATGCAAGATATAATTTCACACGAACCGCAAATGTATATACAAGTGATGTACATTAAAATTAGTGTCTTTTTTGGGGAGGGGGGGGGGGGGGGGGGGGGTAAAGAGCATTCTGCTGAAGAATATATCAATCTGAATCCTACACAGTAAATCATTTTGTATATTGACAGTGTAGGATTCAGATTTATATATCCTTCAGCAGATGTTTTAACCCCCCCCCCCCCCCCCCCCCAAAAGACACCTGTAAATATGAGCAAAAATTATTTACAGGTCTCTTTTTAGATCCGTCAAAATTCTTGATCTGCAGTCCCAATTTTTTTCTCTATAAAACTATGCATTTTTAAATTTTCAATCTCTCATAATTCTTGATCTATCATACTGAAATTTGAGATCCATAAAACATATTATCCCACTTCAGACAAATTTGTTGATATGATTGGAAAAAAATTACGTACATATGCTTTCAATGTAAATCTATGTCTGCATTCAGTTTCAACAAACATGATCAGTTTATTTAATTCTATTGTTCATCTGTTTTATGTGATCATATAATATGTTCAATGCCCATGATACATGTAGGCCTGTATGGTATTCAATTTCATATTTGAATAATATATATCAAAGATGCTACTGAAATCTGAACAAATTTTCTAAAGGTCTTCAGCAGAATAAATTCGTTACATGGTCAGTTTGGAACATTATTTATACGGAGTAATCCAGAGCATGAAATGGAAATCCGTATGGGACAAGGATGACTCCATATTACGTCCCAAACTGACTGTGTAATTGATACTGTGGAATCATTAGAATTCGCGGTGGCTTAATTTTTATGGAATTCGTGGGTACCCCTCATCCATGAATTTACATCCTCAACGAATTCCAACATTCCAGAGTTATCTTTCTTACAAATATATAAATCCACGAAATTACGTCCCCACGAACCCGAAAAAATTCAGCAATCCACGAAAATTGAACCCCACGAATTGAAATGATTCTACAGTATTTCATTACTTTCACTATCCATCTCTCAAAGTATCCATACCATCAATCAAGCATATAATCGTTTCAGCATAGAATTTACTTGGATGATGGTGAATGCCTGAAGCTAGCTTGGCAGTATTAATTGCGTGTTTACATGGGTGGTACATTGCTGTGCTATTCATGTTGGGGTGGATAGTTTATTGTTGAATTGATCAGTTTTAACCCTATAATTAAATTTTGCACACGGTCTCCTATCTGTTCTATTACAATTTTCAAGGTTCATATCTGTATCATTTAATTTATTTCACGTGATCACCTAGCGCCGATTCTCATTGGTTAAACACCTTTTAAGAATTGAGGTGATTTTTCGATCACGTACCTGAACAACAAGTAAGTCTAATGAAACATATATTTTGTTATTGTAATATAAAATAAATGATAAGAAATAAATCTTATATTTTTTCGGGTGATATGCAGGCTATCACCTGAGATTTTAGACGGTAAACTTTTCATCAATGCGCTTCGCGCATTGATGGTTTTACCGTCTAAAATTCCGGTGATTACCTGCATCACCCGAAAAAATATAAGATTCATTTCTTATGTAATCCAAAATTTTAGCCAGTTCATATCGTATACACTGAACATCGTACGTCACAATTCTATATGTCACAGACAAATGATCGAATCGTTATGATGATGTCAGTTGAAGCTAAATCACAGTTCTACACGTCACAGACAAATGAATCTCTAACAAAGTATCCATAACCAAGTACAATTTGAGAGGGCATGTAAGTTAATATTACGTTTTCAGCAATAGAATTTTACTTGATGAATGGTGAATGCCTGAACGTTAGCTTGGCGAGCCTTTTTAATTTGCGTGTTCTACACATGGCGCGTTAGGTTACTTGAGGCTGATATACTTACGTCTATTTGTGGAGGTGGACTCTAGTATGATGATATTTAATCGTGAGAATGGATATAATTGAACACTCCAGGGCGTTATGGTTACTCGCTTATTTAGAAGAGAGGGGGTGTTGCGACCACGGTGCTCCCGTGTCTGTGGGGCTATTGCACAACTATTTTTCTACAAGAGAGTGTTCGAACATATCCTGTATACGCAAAAAATAAAAGCTTAAATAAAATACACTGTGTGTACTTTTCAGCTCTCGTGATCTACTACATGTTGTAGCTGCCGCGTGGGAGGTTGTCATATGGGCTTAAAAACACCCTCTCTCTATATAAATAGAAAAATTTTAGAGGTAGAGCACATAGTTTTCGATCACGTACCTGAACAACAAGTAATCTAATGAACATTATTTTGTTATTGTAATATAAAATAAAATGATAAAGAAATAAAAAGGTCATGTATAAATAATATTTTAATTTGCAACCGGGTTGGACTTCATGCTGCTAGTGTGTCTGAGTCAGGTGAGGATGGTGGGTGGTAAGTGAAGCACAGAGTGACAATACTATAATATTAATTATCTCCTAGTATCACAGAACATGCAGAAATTAAAAAGCGGCGCAAGGGGGTGGTGGATAGTAAGATATCTCTCAACGTACTTACATAAAACTTTCGTGTGTGATCTTATATATATCCGAAATACGAAACAGGGCGGCGAAACTTAAACTATCACTACAAATATGAATGTTCTATGATTTCACTCATTTAAGACATGGACTAAGATAATACAAATATTACTTTATCAAACAAAGGTTCATTTAGTGGCGTGATAAGCGCACTGCGAAACATAGTTCACCGTCACATATATCAATAGTTGTATGATATGGGTTACTAGGTACAATATGGGCGAGTACCACATGTTTTAAACTGAATTCGAAATTGTCCAAGACCAGTTCTGTGAAAAGAGTGTCTAAAAACTGCAAGATCTATCCATATTAGTGACAACCACTAATATGTAGTTCGACATTAGGCATGCTTATTCATCATGCAGAATCGGGTCTAGGCTTGAGCACAAACTGTCTATCTATACCGACTCATGAAATTTTTTAAAAGCATTTCTGATGAGGTGTTGGTTTGGATGGAGAGAGTGTTCGCAAACAATAAATAATATTCATTACTTTCAATATAATTATGAAATATAATATATACTTATTAAGAATATAGGATTTTTTAGAGATCATATGATCTAATCAAAAACGCATATATGATATCCACCAAACGAACCCTCCCTGCAACCCGCATATTTCTGGCTAATTAGCCAAAC
>CAJDSM010020444.1:27551-38277 GCA_903981925.1 Ostrea lurida
ATAATATAATCCGCTACGTGGATTATATAGTTTGCAAATAGACAACATCAGTTCAATCTCTGGTAAACTTGAAAGTTATAACAGTCATTTCTTCAACGCTAGTGCTTTTGCTGTATGTAATCTGATTATAATTAAAATTTATTATTTGTTTGAACTTGGCAATAAGACAGAAATTTTGAGAAAATAACTTTGAGACATATCTATGAAAGATCAATATCTATAAAAACTTGTGCTTTGTGTAAAGTGACTCGGAATTGTGACAATTGTGCTACGTGTAGTTAGTGACTGTGAAATTTCATTATTTACGACATCTGGTAAACATGTACATATACGTTTATTTTAGCTTTAGAAAATATTAAAGTACAAATAACTAAATAAACTTGAAAAATGCACGGTAAAGTTTTGTATTGTTGAAATCAAGTCAATTGCCTACACTAAAAATAATCCCAGCAAGTTGTAAATATGCAATTTGGTTACTACAAAATCTGAATCACATTGATCAGACCTTAGATTTCTGAACATAACTCAACCTTCAATCTTTCGAACCCTTTATCTATCAATATTTCATTAAGGTTCCTTGAAACTTCAAATTATCAAGAGTCATCTGTACATGTAAGTCTACAAATAAGTTTCCAAAGTTTTGTTCTTTAACTGACCAATGTCATTTGGAATATGTTTTCTGGATTACTTGGTACTACGATAAATGCATTATCATTTTTAACTACAACCATGTTAAACATTTTGAGGACCTCTCACAATAAATACAGACCTGGAAGAAGTAATTGGCAGCCAGGCCTGGACCTGCAATTCTCTTAGCCACAAAGCTGTCAGTAATCGGCACACGCGCCCTACTGCGAATCACGAGGAAATACATCATGGTGTCCCAGATCCCACGACCACACCTCTTGGCAAGGGCAACTGAATAACACCGTGTAATTCTTTCATAAAGACAACATACTTAAAAATCAAATATGATAGGAAAATTGCACACTGTGTGATTCATCTCTAAACCTTTCACATTACATACTGCTGCCTTGTACAATCACAGTATCAAATATTGTCCAAATTGGCAAACTTACACACTGCTACCCCTAACGCAGCCATCGGACAGAACAGAGAGCCGGTAAAGAGGGCAGCTACTGGCTGAATACAGCCCATGATCAGGATCCTGTAGATCACAGCCTCACACAGAATAAACAATTTATTGTCGTCAGCTGCAAAAAAACATTAGATTCATGAGTGGAAAGAGTATGGAAAAAGAATCTAATGTACAGATATTTTTCCAGTGGGTTAAAATTCCATGGATTTATCTATCTATCTTTTAAATTTCTGCCGATTTGCAATTCTATTCACTATTTTCAAATTATTTCTCTGGACATTTCCAGCATTTTTCATCACAACGAATAAATCAGAAATAAATACCACATAAAATTATGTCAACAGTTCCTGAGAATCACTAAGCATAGGAATTATGGTGGTCATACTGCTTGTAACTATTTCGCAAAACAACATGGTGTCAAAATTTGCAAACCTGATGACCCTGCACAGAAAACAATCCTACACAAACTACTTCACTTACTTACCAGGACTATCAAAGTCAAAGATCAGTATTGCTATCAAGTGAAACAGCAAAGTAGCCACGGGTACCCTGAAAAGAAACAAACATTAGCTAATGGTATATACTGATAGAAATAAACATTAGTTAATGGTATACTGATAGAAACAAACATTAGCTAATGGTATACTGATAGAAATAAACATTAGCTAATGGTATACTGATAGAAACAAACATAAGCTGATGGTATACTGATAAAAACAAACATTTAGCTGTAAGATGGTATACTGAATAAAAACAAACATTAGGTGAATGGTATATTGATAGAAACAAAATACTGATAGACACAAACATTAGCTAATGGTACACTGATACAAACAAACATTAGCTAATGGTATACTGATACAAACAAACATTAGCTAATGGTTTACTGATAGTAATATATCCACTTTATGTTTTCACTTAAACAAAATTGCCACAAAACAAAGTATTTTTCAGCAAAATATAAACACACACTGTCCATAACTATAGCTTTACTTCATTGCGAAGAGGTGGTGAAATTAATATCAATGGCTTTAAAATCTGGATATAGGTCAACCTACCAAGCAGGGACAAGAACTGCTGCAACAATTGAGAGAGTGGATCCAACGACACACATGAGTGGAAAGGTCAAGGTCAATGCTACAGTTCCTACAACACCCTTAAAGAAATAGTTCCAGATCCTGTTGAAATGCCTGGTCAAACTCTTCCCAAGGAACCCTGCAAAGATTCATTTTACTCTCATCCCTGCAAGATTCATTTTACTCTCACTTTCCACAACTTCAATGAATCACTTCTTTTCTGGGTGCTTTATTTTTACCATTTTTGATGCATGTAAAATTTTCTGCTTGTTTCATTTCTTTTTATAATTTCACAAGCGCATAAATCTAGACATCTACATATATACTAATTTTTCTTTCTTCTCTGCAGAAAAAAACCCCTTGTTGATCATGTAACATTGAGTTTAACAAGGTAAACCATAGTATACATTCTTTCTACAAAGTGAGTTAAGATGCTGTTTCACAAAAATGTGAAGAAAATTTACAAATAATGTGACATCACATTCAGAATGAACTTAAATCATAATTAAACTAGAGGAGCAAAGCTCACTTAGTGAACCCTTTCTCCTCGTAGGTCCAAAACCATTGGACGGAACAAGGATCGGGGTTGGGGGTGATGGGTGTATCATAAAAATTATTATAATCAGAGGCATATCTACACATACCTCTGTCAGGTGTTGCTTCAAAATTTCGGCGAGATTCTGCAACATGCTTCCACAACGACCGCAGTCTGGAGACGAAGGTCTGCATCCTTGAGCTCTCTTTGGGGTAAAGTGTTCCCTATCAATGCAAGTCAATATGTCTGTTACTGATTATGATATTAAAATCATGTATCTATTGTCAGATCACTATCTACTGTAAAATCATTAATTAATTAACTGTCAGATCACTTATCATTGTAAAATCACAAATTTTACCGTAGAATCATTAATTTATGAAGGAATTACCAGTTTGCTGTCAAACCACTAATTTCATTGAATTGGGGTACAACATAAATTCAAGTCCTCCACAAACAAAATCAAGAGGCCTATGGGTCGCCTGAACTACATTTTTCTCACATTGATACCAGTGCAAGACCAACTTTACCCATGTGAGACAGCCATGTGAGATTTTTCTTTCTCACACCTCTTCGACGTCATTGATTGTGACGTCATATATTTCATATGATTTACGTTACAAGGTGAAGCAAAAGGTTATATATTGTTTCCTTTAAAATTTCAATTTGATATGGCTTCCTGGTGGATGGCCTTGAGTTTTTTTTTAGTTTAAACTTATAGTGTAAACCATTTTCGGGTAAGCTCTTTTTGCCTGTCTATATAGTTTTTGCTTCAAATAAGGATATTGATCATTCTAACACTCCTCAAAGCTCCTGATTTTATGCGCTATTAAAACAGTGAGAGAAAAATAATCCTTCATTATTTACTTGTGTGGGATAGGGAAATTACACCTCTGGAACAAGAATCACTGTCTAGGACTCAGCATAGCCTCATCCTAGACTGTGAATCTTGTCCCCTCGGTGGAATTTCCCTATCCCACACTCGTACTAATGAAGGATTCTATTATTCTCACATGAAACATTAAATCCCAATTAAACACAACACACACACGCACATCACCACCGCCAACACCCACCACCCCATTTTGAACCCTTGAATAATAATTTGAAAAATTTGTGGGTCTTAAAACGACATTCAAGCAGTTTTCCTAAATATTCCTCTGTAAACCCTTATCATAGCCTTGCCTTAGCCCAAGTGTAATGGTGGGAACAAACTTTTAAATATCAATGTGTTATGAGGATGTTCTCACATTCAGCATATAATAATTGAACCTCATTCCTCCAAGGATGCTTTGTGCAAAATTTGGTTGTAATGAACCAGTGGTTCTGCAGAGGCAAAGTTTACAACAACAACAGATGACAAATTTTGATCTGAATTACAGGTCCAGTGAACTAAGCACAATAAACTGCCAAAATGTATAACAACTTTAAAACCACAAAAAAGTGATTAAGTAACAGTACCCAAGATAAAATCTGCAAAATAACCCCAAGGTCAAGAGGTCAAACACTTTGATACAAAAAAATGTCTTTTCACAAGGAATACACAAATGAAATATGAAAGCCCTATCACCAACCATTCAAAGTTATAGCCAAGGTAAAAGCTTCTGCAAACAAACAAATAGACAGTACGAATCTCTGAAAACTGGGGGCATAGAAATTCTAGTGAGTCCCTCCTTTTGACTTTTTCCTGCACATGAAATTTGCATGTGATGCAGGGTTCAACACTAACGCTAGTCCGGTAGCCCGAGGCTAGTAAATTTTGTCCCCGGACTACCAAATACTTCATTTATAAGTAGTCCGGTGGACTACTAAATAGTCCGCGTGGACTACTAATAATGAAAACCCTATAAATGATACTGAATGAAAATTGATGATGAACTTTTATCAAATGAAAGATATTCATGAATTTTTAAAACGTTTTTGACTTGATGTAAATCCAGTGTTTAAAAATTGAAAAAAGTAAAATCTTGTCATGTTCCAACGTTGATATTATGGGAGAATCAGTAAAATAAGGCTAAAATTGGTCACAAAAATTTTCATTTTATTTGTCTCAAACTTTACTGGAAATGCATGATTTTGCATCCAGATTTTGAAAATTTCCCGGGGGAACCCCACACAACAGGAGGGGCAAGCCCCTCCCCGCACTCTCCCCCTCGTCGCTTCGCGACTCGGCCGGCTGCCTTTGGCAGCCGGACTATTTACCAACACCAGGACTAGTTAATTATATATAATTACTAGTCCTCAGGACTAGTTATTAGTAAAATCTTATGTCAAACACGATGTAAGAGCTCGAGAGAAACATTTCATTTATACTTACGTCCACCTGACTGAGCTGGATATCAGCAACAAAAGGCTGGACCCAGAACAATGCTCGGATACTGATGGGACTGCACCATGGAACTACAACCTTATAAAAGCAGAGAGCAAAATGCCAATATACATACCTATTGCTGGTGATGATGATTTTAAGTAGTATTATCATACCAATTTTCTGCCATTGTGTGCTTATTTTACTTTTACACTGTGTTGAGATACATGATAATAAACATAAGCATATATAATTAGATACTCATTACCAAAACTGAGACAGTTCTACTTAGAGCACAACAAACATCATAAACAGATATTTTGATAAATTACCTTACCCATAAAAGAAAAAAAATGGTCGTTCTAATCTTCCCCTAGAAAGCACTAAAATGGCAATTCTACTCTAACCCCCCCCCCCCCCCCCCCCCCCACTACGATAAATGCAATTATCATTTTTAACTAAACCATGTTAAACACATTTTGAGGACCTCTCACAAAATACATACCTGGAAGAAGTAATTGCAGCCAGCCTGGACCTGCCAATATCTCGGTAGCACAACTGTCATAATCGGGCACACGCGCCCTACATGAACGATCACGAGGAAATAATTCATGGTCCCAGAATCCCACGACCCACCCTCTTTGGCAGGCAACTTGGAAATAACACCGTGATAATTCTTTCATTTAAGACAACATACTCTAAAATCAAATATATTAGGGAAAATTGCACACTGTGTGATTCATTCTCATAAACCTTCATTACATACTGCTGCCTTGTACCCATCACAGTACAAATATTCTGTCCAATTGGCAAACTTACACACTGGCTCCCCTTAACGCACGCCATCGGACAGAACAGAGACGCCGGTAAAGAGGGCAGCTACTGGCTTTGAATACAGCCCAATTGATCAGGATCCTGTTAGATTCAACAGCTCACACAGAAAATAAACAATTTATTGTCGTCAGCTGCAAAAAAAAATTAAGATTTCATGAGTTGGAATGGAAACGAAGTATGAAAAAGAATCTAATGATGTACAGAATTTTCCAGTGGGTTTAAAATTCCATGGATTTTCTATCTAATCTGTGGTTGTAAATTTCTGCCGATGGGGCAATTATTAACTATTTTTCAAATTATCTCTGGACATTTCCAGCATTTTCATCACAACGAGATAAATCAGAAATAAATACCACCATAATAAATATTCTTGTCAACAGTTCCTGAGGAATTCCTCCACTTAAGCACAGCATAGGAATTATGGTGGTCATACTGCGTTGTAACTATCTTCGCAAAACAACATGGTGTCAAATTTGCAAACCTGATACCCTGCACAGAAAACATATCCCTACAACACAAACTACTTCACTTACTTACCAGGACTATCAAAGTCAAAGTCATATTGCTAAATCAAGTGAAACAGCCAAAGTAGTTAGCCACGGGTACCCTGAAAAGAAAACAAACATTAGCTATGGTATATACTGATAAAATAAACAATTTTAGTTAATGGTCTGATAGAAACAAACATTAGCTAATGGGTATACTTGATAGAAATAAACATAGCATGGTAGTAACTGATTAGAAAAAACATAAGCTATGGCATTATACTGAAGTTAAAAAACCAGAACATACTGTTTTAAGATGGATATACCTGATAAAAACAAAACATTAGTGATGGTATATTTTGATAGAAACCAAACTGGATAGACCACAAACATTAAGCTAATGGGTACACTGATTACAAACAAAACATTAGCTAATGGTATTACTGATACAAACAAACATTAGCGTAATGGTTTTTACTGGATAGTAGTAAATATATCCACTTTATGTTCACTTAAACAAAATTGCCACAAAACAAAGTATTTTCAGCAAAATATTAAACACACACTGTCCATAAACTATCAGCTTTACTTCATGCGGAGAGGTGGTGATATTTATTATCAATGGCTTTAAAATCTTGGATATATCAGGGTCAACCTACAAAGCAGGGACAAAAGAACATGCCCTGCCAACAATAGAGAGTGGTATCCAACGACAACACATTTGAGTTGGAATAGGTCAAGGGTCAATGCTACAGTTCTACACACCCTTAAAGAAATAGTCTCAGATCCTGTTGAAAATGCCCTGGTTTCAAACTCTTCCCAAGTAGAACCCTTGCAAATGATTCACTTTTACTCTCTATCCCTGCAAGACTTCATTTTATCTCACTTTCCACAACTTCAATTGAATCACTTCTTTTCTGGGCGCTTATTTCTTCCATTGATGCCATGTAAACATTTTCTGCTTTGTTTCATTTCTTTTTATAATCTTCACAAGCGCCATAATCTAGACATCTACATACTAACTAATTTTTTGCTCTTCTCCTGCAGAAACAAAAACCCCTTGTTGATCATGTAACATTGAGTTTAACACCCGAGGTAAACCCTAGTATACATTCTTTCTACAAAGTGCAGTTTAAGGATGCTCGCTAGTTCACCAAAAATGTTGAAGAAAATTTTACAGAAAATGTGCATATCACATTCCAGAATAACTTAAATCATTAACTTAAACTTAGAGGAGCAAAGCCTCACTTAGTGAACCCATTTCATCCTCGTAGGTCCAAAACCACTTGGTTACGGAACAACCGATCGGGGTTGGGCGGTGATCTGGTTATCATAAAAAATTATTATAAAGCAGGCAAATCTACACATACGCTGTGTCACCCGGTGGTGCCTTCACAAATTTCGGCGAGATTCTGCAACATGCTTCCACACACGACCGCAGTCTGTGGAAGACGCAGAGGTCTGATCCTTGGAGCTTCTCCTCCTTGCGGGTTAAGTGTTCCCCTATTTCCAATGCAAATTCAATATGGTCTGTTTACTGTATTATTGATATTTAAAATCATGTATCTGATTGTCAGATCACTATCTACTGTAAAACTCATTAATTAATTAACTGTCAGATCACTATCATTGCTAAAATCACAAAATTTTACCGTAGAATCATTACATTATGAAGGTAGATTACCCAGTTTGCTGTTCAAACACTAATTTAGTTAATGGGGTACAACATAAATTCAAGTCCTCCACAAACAATTAATATCAAAGCAGGGCCTTAGTAGGTTCGCTTTCGCCTAACATACATTTTTCTTCACATTGAGTCACTCAGTGCAAGAACAACTCTGATATACTCAATGTTGAGAGTGACAATGGCCAATGGAGATATATATTCTTTCATACAGCACGCTCTTTCGACGTCATACTAAAAACGATTAGTGGATACGTCATATATTTATATTGATCTACGTTCACAAGGTTGAAGCAAAATGGTGTATACATCACCTGTTGCCTTTAAATCTTCAATATTACTATCGGCTTCCTGGTGGATGCGCCTTAGTTTTTTTTTTAGTTAACTTATAGTGTAAACCATCTTTCGGGCGGTAAGCTCTTTTTTGCTTGTCTATATAGTTTTTTGCTTCAAATAGGATTATGATTCATTCTAACATCCTCAATAGCTTCCTGATTTATGCAGCGTTATATTAAAACAGTTGAGAGAAAAATAATCCTTTCATTATTTATTGTGGTGGAGGTAGGGAAATCTATCACCTCCTGGAACAAGAATCACTGGTCTAGACTCAGCCATCAGCCTCATCCTTGACTTGTGAATCTTGGTCCCCTTCGGTGGAATTTCCTATCCCACACTTTCGTACTAAGAGAGGCATTCTATTTTCTCACAGAAACATTAAATCCCAATAATTAAACAAACACACACACGCACATCACCACCGCCAACACCTCACACCCATTTTGAACCCGTTGAATAAATAATTTGGAAAAATTATGATGGGTTCTTAAACGACATTCAAGCAGTTTTCCTAAATATTCCTTCTGTAAACCCTTCATCATAGCCTTGCCTTTAGCCCCAAGTGCTACATGGTGGGCAACAAACTTTATAATATCAATGTGTTATGACGGCATGTTCTTCCACGATTCAGCACATATATAATGAACCTATTCCTCCAAGGATGCGGTTGTGCAAAATTTGGTTGTAATGAACCAGTGCGTTCGCCAGAGGCAAAGTTCTTACAACAACAACAGATGACAAATTTTTGATCTGAATTACAGGTCCAGTGAACTAAGCACAATAAAACTGCCAACAAATGTATAACAACTTTTAAAACCACTAAAAAAGTGATTACAGATAACAGTAGCCCAAGCAATAAAATCTGCAAATAACCCCAAGGTCAAAGAGGTCAAAAACACTCTTGATACAAAAAAATGTCTTTTCACAAGGCAATACACAAATGAAATATTGAAAGACCCTATCACCAACCAATTCAAAGTTTATAAGCCAAGGAAAATAGCTTTCGCAAAACAAACATAATGAAACAGTATACGAATCTCTAGAAACTGCGGGGCATAGAAATTCTAGTGACGCCCTCCTTTTTGACTTTTTTCCTTGCACATTGCAAATTATGCATGGATGCAGGGTTCAACCAACTAGCGCTTCAGTCCCGGGCAGCCCGAGGCTAGTATAATTTTGTCCCGACTACCAAAACGATTCATTTATAAGTAGTCCGGTGGACTTACTAAAGTCCGCGTGGACTACTAAATATATGAAAACCCTATAAATATACTGAATGAAAATTGATGTAATGAACTTTTATCAAATGAAAGAATTGTTCATTGAATTATTTTAAAACGCTTTTGACTGATGGTAAAATTCCCAGTGTTAAAAATTGAAAACAGTAAAATCTTGCTTCATGTTCCAACAGTTCGATATTATTGGGAGAATCATGCTAAAATAAGGGTCTCAATTGTCGGTCACAAAATTTTCATTTTTTGGTTGCTCAAAACTTTTACTCGAAATGCATGAATTTGCACCAGAGATTTGCAAAATTTTCCTGGGGACCCCACAACAGGAGGGGCGCAAGCCCCCCCCGCACTTCTCCCCCCCTCGCTCGCTTCGCGACTCGGCCGGCTGCCTTTGGCAGCCGGACTATTTACCAAACACCATGGACTAGTTTAATTATATATAATTTACTAGGTCCTCAGGACTAGTTATTATAAAATCTTAGTGTCAAACACCTGTTGATGTACAGCAGCTCGCAGGAAACATTTTCATTCTATTTACTTACTGTCCACCTTGACTGAGCTGCGAATCATCAGCAACACAAAAGGCTGGACCAGCAACAATGCTCGCGCATATTGATTCGGGACTTGCGCACCATTCGGAACTACACCTTCATAACAAGCAGAGGAGCAAAAATAGCCAATATACCTACCTATTGCTGCGTGGATGCATGACTTTTAAAGTAGTTTAACATACCAATTTTCTGCCATGTGTGCTATTTTACTTTTACACTGTGGTTGTAGCATACATGATAATAAAACGATAAGCATTATATAATTAGATTACTCACTTACCAAAACTGAAGACAGTTCTACTCTATGAGCACAACAAACATCGATTAAAACAGGATATTTTGATAAATTACCTTACCCATAAAAGAAAAAAATAATCGGCCGTTCTATCTCCCTAGAAAACGCACTAAAATTGGCAATTCTACTCTAACCCCCCCCCCCCCCCCCCCCCCCCCCCCCCACCAAAGTAAATAATATTCTACTTCATCATACCAATGTAGGAATGCAACCTTATCACAAGAAATGAAAAATTAAATATACTCGCACCTATTCCCTAACAAGAGCAACGCCAACGTAGGCAAAATAGCC
>CAJDSM010020447.1:3419-27418 GCA_903981925.1 Ostrea lurida
TTTGCCTCAGTAAATTTAGTACCTATGTTCATTGTCATCCGAGTGTCGAATCGGTATACCCTAGAGAACTCGAAATAAGACACCATCGGCTTTTCATTTCTGCTTTTATTGAACATGGACNACTGCTTCTTTTGATAAAAATGGAATATTTAAATCTTGTAATCGATCATACCAACATCTACTTTGTTGGACGCCGCTTGATGTTGGGAGGGGTTTAAAGGTTACTGGGGTTCATCATTGATTTTTGGTGATACAATTTTTCCGGCAGTATATCGGATTTTCCATGGACACGAATCATGCTCCTCTGTTGGCTGAAATGGTCTTGAATTTTTGTGGGGAGGAGATTGTCCAAGGGCTACTGTATGGTATAGGCTCTTGCTGTGTCTTTGCCTCAGTAAATTTAGTACCTATGTTCAATGTCATCCGAGTGTCGAATCGGTATACGCAAGAGAACTCGAAATAAGACACCATCGGCCTTTCATTTCTGCTTTTATTGAACATGGATGTCGCCGGCCGATTGGCAACTCAGCATCGTGTCAGACTCGGGAACACTTCTCCATCGTCAACCGTCCTTATTTGTTAAACAGTGTTCCATTGTCGCCTGTGTGTGGTGTTGGCGTCTCTCGATTTAGGATGTTCTGCGTGCGGTTAGATGCGGGCTGCAGACAGATGAGGTTGTGTTGCAGGGCATTTCGTAAATTCTGTGTACGAATAATAATGATAAAATTTGTAAAAACGTCCTGTCATTGGGTTAAGCGCTGTTTGATGTTTTGTTCAGGTTGTTGGGTCGTTCTGTACATGCTGATTTTGACTGTGGATTTGTCCGTTTTCCTGGTAGAGATAAGGGGCTTGCGGTGGGTGTGGCCGGTTAGCGGGGACGCTTGCTCCTCCCGAGCGCTTAGCCCCGCTTCTAGTGTCTATAGGGGGTTTACGTTTGCCCTGGAATCAGTTTTATGTTCTTTGTAGAATTTTGGAGATTAATTGCTGCTCGTCATTCTCACGTGTTCACCGATTAAAAGGGTATTTGGTGCTCACAGGAGGTTAATATATTCAGTTGATATGCAATTTCAGCTTAAATTTCTTACATGCCTATTTACTGATTTGAATAAAAGCTTCCGCATATATAATTTTTTATCAAACAAACCACCTGTAATGCTTTCGTATTAAATATTTATATGAGGCCTACATTTTTATGATGAAATATTGAAATGCTGTACCAAACAGCTTCCCATAAATCAGACCATTTGACATTTAGCGGTCCACTGTAACTTATTCTCTTCATCATAAACATAAAACGTGCATTATTAAATCAGTAATTATGATTTACAACCATTATTTGGTATTCAGCTCGAAGTTAGCCTGTGGTGTTGATGGACACGATTTCAAATTCCTCCCACAATTAAATCGTTCAAAAATGGATTTGGTTATCCGACATCACATGATTTCAAGCAAAGTGCTACGCAGATTCCACACTTTCCCCTAATTTTAATGCGAAATAAAACGATACGTTCCTTTTCATGAATAATGGTTTTGAACTTATATTACCTGACGTAAATCTTCTCTTTTTCGATAAAGCTTTAATGTAGGCCAGGCAGTTTATTTTTGATTTACTAGATGTAATAAATACATCTATAAAGATAGAACTGATACCTTGGCAATTTTTCGATGAAATCCAATTTTATTTGATTGAAGGAATATGAAGCTAAGTTCTATATTGATAAGAACAGCCAATGCTCTCACATAAAATCTACACAATTAGCTGCAATGTGATATATATATTGATCATGATCATTTCAGAAAGGGCTTACTGTCATTACCGAGATGGAAATTTACATACTCATAGTCATAGCATTAAAACGAAAAGTACTAATTTGTCATTTTGATGCATATTTTCTATTATTCATGTTCCACAAATAGAATGCCATTTATATAATTCTACATGCTTAATCTATAGCGATATTCATTATATCATCATATTAATAATCTTCAGACGTTCTGTATGTCAAGTGAGCATGAAATAAAGTCTTGTTGGGACAATGCTATATGCTGTAGTGTTGTAAAGCTGGGAAGAAATCTGTTATAATGCTTCAATGTCTCATCAACCATCATCAGCTATACTAAACAAAGCAGAGTTTGTTCACACGTTTTTCTTCTGAAAAGCAGGGTATTATCGGCGTTATTAATAACACAAATGCACATTAATCAACTAACAGGCAGATTATCCTGTTCTAAGGCCCATGAGCTACAATGCTCACATGAGTAACATAGTCCCTGCTATTGTTCTCTGGAAGGTTTTTAACTTTTTTATTCCTGTTGGGAGAGGGTTGGGTTATGTCTACAAAGGTCTATGCTGATACAGAAAAACCTTAAATCAGTTGCATTTACTAAACTTAACTCAGCGATGGCTTATTGACAAACATTGTTCTGTGACTCACCTACTGCTTTTGGAATACTTCTTTATGTTCTGCAGCTTTGTAAACCGGATACTATTGCTCGAAGCCTCAACTGGCAAATATATCGCGTAGATTCAATGATGCCGGAGAAGAGCATTTGATAAATTCTTTTTGCAATGTTGCACTCGTTGGAAACGCATGTACAATGTAATTGTTAACTTCAAATTTAATTTTAATCATAAAAAATTTGAAATATGTAGTTAAAAAAAAAGTTCTTGGAAATTTTAAGGGAGCGGCATGCGCCCCCCCCCCCCCTTAAATCCGCGAGTAATTCATGTTTTGATTAACGTGCGCTTTATGAAAAACCTTATCATTAAAGGGAATAGTGTCACTCCATTTTGTCAACAAAATTTTAAAGTAAATCAAAAATGAAAGCCCAAATGACTTCCCAAACAGGTTGAATTTTTTTCTGTGGTTAAAAAATAACAAAATTTTATGTATATTATCCTGTATTTATTTCCAAATCGGCTTAAAAATGTTTATGATCTTAAAAAATGTGGTGTCCCATTAAAATTTTTGGCTTCCTGGACAAAAATTCAATTTACCAATATATAAAGGTTTCATTCCCTAATGGTAACTTTTGAGGAATCATACCAGTGATTTTAATTTGCAAAAAATGGCCAAATTTCATAGTATCTTTTTTTTTTTATTATATTCGAAAGGAATAGAATGAATTTAGAGTGGAAAAAATTTCCACCAAAATGAGTGTTACTATCCGTTTAAATAAAGCTCGGAATAAAAAAGTTTGTAATAAAAAATAATGCAGCCTGGTGTAAACTTTGCATTTTATGATGGCAAAAACGTTCAAAATACTGCTTTGATTCATTTGCTAAATGAAAAAAGATCAATTTGATTAAAATCAAAGGATCTGATTTCAATTGGATTAGAAAAGGATGTGATTAGCTTTAGTACACATCTTTATCCATCTTGACACAAGTTTGACAGGAGAGATTCTTCACAGATTCATAAAATCTAAAACACTTTCTGAATTGAATTTCATGGATTCATGGTTCAACGTGACTTTATATTCACTATCTATTTAACACATGACTTTTTCATATGTGTAAATTCATCTTTGAATTTCTCATCTGTCTCTGTTATTGCTAGTTTCGTCAAAAGCTCAATTTAACCCTCTTCTGTACTTTTTCGTCATTTCACCGATAATCGAGGGAAAATTCGGTACATTGTCTGCACTTCTATCTTGTACTTTCTAACGATCGATTCCACGTCGATAAATTCAAATTTTAGTTTCGTTGTTTTTAACTATGCAAATTGGAAGGAAAAGTGGTCTTAACATCCTGAAAGATTCACATTTTTACATGTCTTTAACACTGTGTTTATAGATTATATTGTTTTCTTGTCGGAGATTAACTCAGAAAAAGTGCAGAGTGTCATCACAATTATGCACAAACCACCACGTGCGGTTAACCACAATGTCGCGATGCGAGTTTCATGTACCTAATGTTATTAAGAACTAGTCTGCTGTAGACCTTTTACGCACTGTTTTAATTGGCCAGGTGAATCCTCATACACACGTTGTCCAATTGCCATGGAATACATGACAGATTACTACGGAATCATAATTACAACATCTGTTTGCCCACTAGAAAAATGAAGTTGTACGAATGTATCATACAGTTCATTCGTCTGTTTAACATAAATCTGTACAGTGCTGACAAAATAATTAATTGTCCATCTCCTCTCGTGAGATGTATGTGGACAAAGTCGACAGTCATGTTAAGCTTAAAATTGGAGACCGCATGCTCGTACAGTGTATACATACTCATGGAGGGCACAATGTAGTCTATCATGAAAGGGCGACATCTAATGTTCCGGATGCTTCCGGGCGGTCGACTTCTTCATCTGACACCATACACTTCCATAGTGGTCATCTTGAATTTCTTCCGTTTCCGCATTTCGAACAACCCCACAAAATTATTCCGATTCAAAGATTATTATCCCTATTCTTCACACAATATTTCGTCAAATCACAAACCGAATTCTATTTACATGTACATGTATGTACAGTGTAATTTGATTGACAATGCCTACTGAACGTGAATTACCTATTCATAGGTCGAACGAAATTTTATAGGAATTTTGAAAGATCTTAACCAATATGATTAAGACAAGATAGGTTTGATGCAAAGCATCAAAATCGGACGCTAAAAATCTTTAATATTCTACGCTATTTCCAAAGAAACGTACGACCAACATGCTCAAGGTTGTCCCCGATAGTTACTACACGCCCTTCTACATCGAAATCATTAATCCGCCCATGTTTAAGGCAAACTGCAGTGAAGCTAAATTGATTTATAAAATGTTAAAGCACACTCATGATGATATGCAAATAGAGCAAATATTATTATTTTGAATGTTCAAAATTCAAACATGTATCAAAGTAAACAGAACGAAAGGCATGTCCCGGATCTGTGTCAAATGATGATGGCGTTACCGACTGCAAATCCTATTTGCAGGTTGAGATTTTTCATGAAGCATCAATCAAAATATATATAAATCAAAACATCTGAAGCTGCAGTATATTCAAACCAAAGTATATTGTTTTGATCTATTCATTTATCGAATTCATAATCTGGAAACCCTTATTAAATATTTGCTTCTACATTTACACAATGCCATTTGGGGGAGTACTTATTCATAACTATAATATCCGTTGTATAATGAATAGGAATGGAATGCATTGATTACAGTTACATTTAATTTTGTTTATACATATTTCTAAAACATTTATTCAGAACAAAAACATAATTTTTAAAATTGTGAAAATTTAAATTGTACTTTTTCAAATGTTGACTGATTTGTTTCATACCCTTTATTAGACTGGCATTTTTGGAAAAGATTTGACAACGGGTAATTCCGTTTACCTTGTTTCGACTAAGGGTTCATGACGGGTTTGACCGGTCGGCAGGGGATGCTTACTCCTCCATGGCACCTGATCCTGCCTTCGTTTTTGTCCGTGTTGCCCATCACTCGATTTTGTATATGTGTTTTGGGGACTATGATTGCGTCCTCTCCCCATGTGCACAACCACAAACCGATTGGCAGCTGCTGCGGCCGATAATAAATAGTAAAGTAAAGTCACGCTACTAATATGTGTCATCATACTATGTTATGGAAGCCAGTTGGTGAGAATATTTTATCAGGCGGCCGCCAGATATTTGTGTTGCAGCTACCAGGAAATTATACAAGACCATCACATATTCACATGATGGCCACCAGATAATTCTATGTGGTGGTGGCAAGGGTCATAATGACGGCCGCCTGATGTAAAAGCAAAGATACCAAACAGTGATCAATCTCGCAAGTCCCAAATAGAATACAAAAACAAACGTTGGGCAAATACGGACCCCTGGACACACCAGAGTTGAGATCGGGTGCCAAGGAGGAGTAAGCATTCCCTGTTGACCGTTCACAACCCCCGTGAGCCCATAGTCCTTTTCCGGTAAACGAAACAATCCGTAGACAAATCAGTGTGTGAAAAACGGCTTAACAATGGCTATGAAACACATCAGACAGCATTTGACTCAAGGGTAGGTCATATTGGTAAACTAAATTGTTATACCGACCATAGAATTTACGAAATGCCGCCTTTAAACGTGACTGTTGAATCCCCTGCATTCAAAGTAAAAGAACAGACGTATAGTCATCAAACCATGTGCAACCTAGATAACAAAGACAGTGCCTGATTTTCTACGGTCAACCTCTTAAAAAATTACGCAGTTTACGATGAATGATACATGGAATAAATATGGAATGATATACTTCCAGTGCTTATTAGATATTTATGATAATTAACGCGTTTAAGATATGATCATGGGTTAATTGCATGTCTTCAAACAATTTTATCATTGCAAATGGGCAAGGTATTCCAAGTGACCTTTAACCAGAATTTCTCAATTTTGTGAAGGTCGCATCTCCGCCTTCCACGATTGCTCTGGGTGAGTTTTTTCTGTCTTTCTTTGTCTTGATCTGTGACCCAGCTGCGTTCTAAATGATCAGTTCAAAAAATAAATTTCTTTTTGGCACTGTAAAATACGGTACATTTTTATGCTAAAAATAAAAAGCAGTTTAATGTGAGGTCTAATTATTGCTGAAATGTATTATTAGGTTGTATGCATTTACAGTTTTACAAAATCTTATCACGTTTTATGAATAGAAGATTGATTTCCCAACTTTTTTATAAAGGAATTTACTTTACTTTTTACTTTTATTAATCAGTTTGCTACTACTTTCAGTATACAATTAAAAGTAATAATTTAGGGTCGGTCATGCAAGTTATTTCAAAAGTATCATTCATATTTAATTTTTATTTCATTCACTACAAACACAGACATTATTTAACATATATGGTAACTACGGTAAAACATATACTGCCATTGAATAATCTATACTGACTTTGAAGTTCCAACAAAATTGAAAAACGGATTCGTTATGGAATCATTTAAATTTTGCTTTTGATAAAACTTCTTTTGAATATTTTTTAAACTTCCTTTTTACTACGATATGCTACGATAAATCAGTTTGCAATGTAAACATTCAGGGATATTTGAGTGCAATTTCCTTGTAACATGGCAGACGTCGGGCCTTTGCTTTTTGTTGACGTCATCAACACAGTTTTACTCTTAAAGTACCATGTTTTAAACGGACTGTAACTTTCCGTTATATTTCATTTGACGTTTAATTGTGAAAAATAATTATGAATTTTAATGAACTTGTTCAAATGTGTGTCGACTTCCTATATAGGGTTTTTTTTCCTGATTCGGCAAGTACGTGTACTTACTTATTCTTAATCAATGACCTTATCAATTTGTCAAACTTCGATTAGAAAAATACTAAAAATAAAATTCCGTTCAAGTGCAAATTTCAAATCTAATTTTAAATAATCGTATGAATCAGATTCATCATTAAAAGGTTCCCGATAAAAGGAAATTAATGTTACTTGTACTTAATACATGTAACAGCAATTCTGTAAATTACAGAAAAATAACATTGAATATGATCGTGAATATTCTGAAATCATAGATAAATATATAATGTTTGTTGAATGCAAAATTCTAGGAAACTTATCAAGGAACTATACTGAAGATGGGAAATGAAAGAGAGGATACATAATATTTTTTGAAAAAATGAATAATTATATAAATGATGCGACTCAAGGTTGTAGCTTATCGGTACCACAGCCCACAAAATAACACAGACAATGCTTAGTCAAAGAGGAATTGAAACTCGTCTGTCCCCTCTAGATCTAGAACTATGACAATACAAAAACAGCACATGAAGCTTTAATAGGAAATATCTGTATTCATTCATACACATTCTCATTCATACACATTCTCCAGGAATACAACATGTGACTAAGAACATTCTCCAGAAATACAGCATGTGATTACGAATAAATCAATCTACACATTCTCCAGAAATACAGCATGCGCGTACGTATAAATCAATCTACAAGTTCTCCAGAAATACAGCACGTGACTACAATAAATTAACAAGAGGCGTAGACGAACTGATTTTGAAGTGGGGACAAACTTAAAAAATCACAGAAAGTTGGGGGGGAGGGGCAAAACTTTCAAAATTGTGACAAGCAAAAAAAAAAAAGAAGAAAAGGCATTTGAAACACTAAACACATCAGTGGAGGGGGGGTCTCGGGGGGGGCAAACTCCTATTTATCTACTGTAAACTGGGGGGTCTCTCGGGGGGGACAACACTCATCCATACATTATGTGACTATAAGATCACACAACCATACTACAAAGAAAGCATTTGAACTATAAAATGGGAAGGGGGGGCAAACCCTCTATTTAAATACTGGAAAGTGAGGGGGGCACACTTCTAAATTAATAGTGTATTTTTTGCCAGAAAAAAGTTTACTCCGAGAAATGTAGAGGTCGGGGGAGGAGCGAGACAAAAACATAATTTTGACCCACTCCCCCACTTTTCAGTGCGGAGAAAGGCCAAATCTTGCCTCCCTCCCTCCCCCCCCTGGCCTCCAACGCCCATGCATTATTACAAGTTATCCAAAAAATACAACGCGTGAGTACGAAAATAAAGCAATTTACAAGTTCTCCAGAAATAAAGCCAGTTATGCGACTACGATATCTATATACCAAGCACGTCGACTAAAATAAATCAACTTCTACACATTCCTCGAATACGCACGTGACTACGAACATTCCTCAGGCAACTATACAGTATGTTGATACGAATAAATCATCTACAAGATTCCAGAAAAGAGAGGCTCGACCTCCTGATGCTGCAAATATTCTCCAGAAATCACCATGTGACTACGAATAAATACCATCTAACAACTTTCTCCAGAAATACAGTCACGTTATACATGTGACATAATCCATGAATCATCGTGTAAAACGTACTTACAGATCCTGTAATTTCACTCATATTAATTGTTTACAGCTAGTATAATTTTGGAGCCGTTCTCTTCGCGAAGTCTGAAGTACTTTGTTTGTTGGTTCTTGCTGTTCTGCTACAATTGGATCAAAAGCAACGGGATTGTTTATAACTTGACTTATAACGGACAGTTTCTTGGTCCTGGACACAACTCCAACTTAAATCTTCACATACATAAGCATTAACAGCATATTTACATTTTTTGGGATTGCATTTTCACGTTAGAGCAAAACAAATATAGCCCATTCAATCTCTTTTAGTTTATTGAACCTATTGGCCGTATTTAGAAAACGATTGTAATTAATAAGAATGTATGTCATAGTTTCGTTACCTCTACTTCAATAGTGAGCAGAAATATATTTTAAATAGGGTGTAGCATTTTCACTTACACGTACCAGTGTTAGTTAACGCAGTATAACACATAACTGTATGGTCAAAATACTACAAAAATGTAAAAAAAGGCAAAAAGAATAACGAAACCGTGATCAATCTCGGTAATTCCTAAATAGAATACAGGAATAAGGCAGTTGGGCTAATCACGTGACCCCTGGACAAAAACCAGAGGTGGGATCAAGGTGCCTTAGGAGGAGTAAAGCATCCGCTGCTTGACAAGCAGAAATCACACATACCCCGCCGTGAGCCCATAGTCTTGATCAGGGTAAACGGAAACAGAGTCCGTAGTCAATCAGTATGTGAAAAGCGGCTTAACAAAGGCTATAAACTACACCAAGACAGCATGTTTGACTCAAATCATGATAGGTCATATTGGTAAACTAAAATTGTTATAAACGAACCATAGTATTTACGAAAATGCTGCCTTTAACTGACTGTTGAAACCCCTGCAACAACAACTTGTCTGTAAGTAGCTGCCTGCGATTTCAAAAACTGATCATCAACGCAGCAACAAGCTCTTGCTATCCGAATAAAAGATTGAAAAAAACATAAAACAACAACACCATAAATAATACACAACAAGGTGATAATTTTGATAGGACATAAATGTAGCTTAACAAGAATGAACATAAAATATAGAAGGATAAACTTGACGAGGAAGCAGCTAGAAATCGTACCGTTTGTCATAAAGTTGGTAGTTAGTTTTGCCACGTTAATGTCAATGTTCAATAAAATCATCCCAAGTACGAAGCAGGACATTGAAGACTCTGTGGTGTCCTTCTATTTCTAGGTTCATCACGTTAGGATATATTAATCGACGTACATGAATGGAATCATCTATTATGAAATAGATAAAACATGCGTCCAAAGTATATCGAAAATGTTGAATTAAAGGCCACCAGAGAAGATTGTTACTTTCATCGCTAAGAAGTGCTTTGTGAATTTGACATTATCTGCCATCACTCAAACGAACGTAAAGAATAGGCGCAGCTAATAAGAGCGAGCACAATTATAGCCCATCTGGAATTCCAACAGTACTGTTTGGAAGACCTAAGATTGCCATAAACACAAAGATATCTGTCAACTGGAGGAACTCTGCAGCATTGCTTTAACTATCAAATTCAGGTACTTGTGTGTAGAATCGGAGTGAGAGAGTTTACAAAATGATTTTTTGAGAATTGGCGTGATCACGTAGATAAGAATAGTAACGATTTTTGTAAAGAACCTGTTACAAAGCCTTGTCTTTAAATCTTATGCGTTGCGGTGATGGTCCCCTGTGAGTAAGTGTTGAAAAGTACATCCATGTTTTGATGTTGCGGATATTGTGAAAGAGTTCTGAGGATTTACAAAATTTATAGAAGTTCTTTAGAGTTAGTTCTTAGAATCCCATTTGCACTTACCGACTGGTCTCGGGCATGATGCTATGTTCTCATATAGGTCTTTGCTGAAGTTGCTCCTTGACAAGCTGTCTAAATATTTAATTCAGTGAGGAGTAATAGACAGGGGCTTGTGGAACAATTTACTAGATTCCTCAGGCATAATATCGCTTTGTTTGTAACGGGGTTTTACCTGAAGACTTTTGGAATCCGGCAGAGCGGTACGCTAGTAGTTCATATTCTTCCGTCCCCATTGCACTGGGATAGGGATTGATATGTGTTCTCTAAAACTGATAACGCATGAGTTTGGTAGAGATAATATTCGTCTTTTGAAAGGGCAAGTAATGTCGAAAGTAAGTGACATTAACAAATGGTGGACGCTCTCACACTCCAGAATTTCGTTTTAAATATGCAGTTTGTTAGCTCTACAGACAAAAACAATATTGTCACAAGCTTTGTCGGATGGAACCAGAACATACATGTACTATCTAATTCATTGATCACTTCCGGTTTACGAAACACAGATGGATAGATGGTACGGACTTTGGTACATCATAAATGAAAACATATATCATTCATACACAGAGTACTTAACAGGAAAAATACGTTTAATATTTAAAGATTAATTCACAGTTCATGCCTTTTATTGCAGTGCATATTAATCACTCTAGGAATCGTAAAACCCTACAATCTAGTCTAATTACACATTGAATGTTCATTACATGTTGAGTCACACGTAATAAAGCTTTTACTATAAATGAGTCCTCTTTTGTCTCATCACTAAAGATGTCAAATTAACTTTTTTTTTCTTCCTCCAATGAATTATTACCAGTTAATCATCAAGCAGAGGATCATTTCGGACAAACATGCATATAAATACAGGATAAGAGTAAAGAAACCGTCCTCATTGAACGTAAAATGCTATTCAAAACACGACACTATTTTGATCATATTTCCTTTCTTCACAATCAAGCGACCGATTGCATCTTCCCCCATGGATTTGCAATTAAACCTAATCTGCATTCAAAAATATCTCGTCAAATCAAGACTACAGTCTACGTTTAGATGCCTCGGTGTTTTATGATAACATAACAAATATATAATTTGGATGCTTGTCTCCAAATAGACGACACCGAGTCTGGGATGCAGCTATGTAAAGTCGCAAAAATCGCCCGCGTCGTATTTGTAAATATATATAATAGGCATGGGATACATGTATTGCTCTTTATCTTGTAGAGTGCAAAAAATAGACTTTGTCTAAAATGGGTGATTGCGCATGAATAGTATGTCGCCACAGATCATTATATCAAGTGTGTTTATCAATACGTACAGAATTATTTGATTTTTTTTTTTTTTTTGATTTTTTGCTCATATGAGCCAAATTATGTTGAATTATTATTTTTTTTTTTTATGAAATCCATCTTTCGTTTTTTCTGTACTTTTCCATGGCTGTTCAGTTTCAACTACTTCCCCGCAGGGTGTCAACTACCTTGACTTAGGCGTTTCTATTTAAATCACATTCTAGTTATAAAACATGTAGTCATGAGAATATTACTACCAGCAGCATTACGATCGAAAGGCATCTAATCATCTTGTGCCAGCTGATACAGTGTTTGACATCGGTTCGATCTGACTTCGGAAATAGTGCATAACACAAAAGAATTTGTGTTCTATATCCGAAATGTATGAATGGATGAACTTTCAACATAAACAATTTAATTAAGGGAAATTATGTCCCCCGCATAAAAACAGAACAAGTCGATGAAATTCTTCAAAACAAATGCAAATGGAAAGAGCTCGATTACAAAAAGTAACTCCACCCTCACACAGTACAAATTCACAAAGTAGATGCATCCTTTCATTAAAACCTGATCTAAACTATTGATAAATGACTTCGAATAAATTAAACCACAAATTTCATTGTTTAGCTTGTCAATTCTTGCAATGTAATGAAAGATTGTAAATGACAATATTTCTTACACTTGCGTGAAATGAGGGCGACTTCCGGTTGAGGGGGGGTGGGGGTTGTGACTCATTCATCTATTTCCTGAAGAATTTGCAGATTTTTATTAACTACTTCACGCAAATGTAAAGATAACGAACAGAAATAAATCTCCCAAATCCTACAAGGAATACAAAATCAAGAGCTGGGCAAACACGGACCCCTAAATATATAATGTAGCCGAGGTGGGATCAGGTGCATCCCCTGTCAACCAGTCGCACCAATTTTATTTCAATGTCATTTGACATGTGTAAACTTTTAACGTATGTTAAACTTTATTATTATTCTGAAACTCTTACTCCCTGGATGTAGGAAAGGAGGGATTTACAGAATAAAACTATTATAAATCATATACGGTACCAATTTTTATGCACCAGATGCGCATTTCGACAAATTATGTCTCTTCAGTGATGCCCAAACCGAAATCTTATACTAATTGTGATCTCGACCTTTCGATCTCAAATCAATAGAGGTTTTCCTGATAGATTCATTACCTTGAGCCAGAGAGAATGATCAAATGAGATTAATAGTCAGATGAAATATTTATTCCTATAAAAACATTAACGTCATTGATATTTTTTATGATGCATGAAATCATAATGCATTCTTATTATATAAATTGACCAGTCTGGACTTCGTAACACACAATGAGGAAAAAACCCATTGGGAAAAATTAATCGATCAATACCGTAATATCGATACATCGTTATGGATTGATCCAAGCCGCAAAACTAAATCCATCTTTTTTTTATTCAGATTGCCTTGATGTCCTAATTTTTAATTAATTTCATTAGTCTTCATTTCCTTTCCACAGCCAAACGTCAAAGTACACTATAAATCACCTTTTCAATAAAACATTGAACATAAAAAAATCAACAAAAGTGTGAAATTATATTTATTAATTTATTACCCCCGCAACAAAGTGGGGGGGGGGGGTATAATAGGAATCACCTCGTCTGATCCGTCTGTCTTGTGCAGATTCGTGTCCGGGCCATAACTTCTTGGGTTCTTTGAGCGTAGGGCATACCATACTTTGTCACATGGGTGTATCACTATGAACGATGTGTCGCATATATGAATGACCTCTGTATTGACCTTGACTTTGCACCTCAGTCAAATATCAGTTTTTTAACATGAATTTCGTGTGCCGGCCATAACTTCTTTGTATCTTTTGTCCATATAATCTGTATTTGGCACATGTTATGCAGCACCATGAGCATGTGTCATGACCAGTTTGTCTGATCCGTCTGACTGTGGCAGATTCGTAGTCCGGCCATTTAACTTCTTTGCGTCTTTTAGGTAGGCATACCATACTGGCACAATGGGTGATATCACTATGAGACGATGTTGTCGGGATATATTGATGACCTTCGTTATACCTTGACCTTTGACCTCAAGGCCAAATTGTTCAGTTTTTAATATGAATTTGCTGTCCTAACTTCTTTTGGAAGTAGGCATACCAATACTCTGGCACAATTGAGTTTACTCACGTATGAGACGATGATGTCGAGATAATTGATGACGCATCTGTTGACCTGACCTTTTGGACCTTCAATTGTTCAAAATTATTAGTTTTAACATGAATTCGTGTCCGGACCATAACTTTCTGTTCTTGCCATATGCTCCTGTATTGGACGATCGGATGCATCACCATGCAGTTCGATGTGCCATGTTTCACTCTGTTTGTCTGTCGTCGCGTTTGTTGATTCCGTGTGTAGGCCATAAACTTCTTTGTTTTTCAGTTGACATATGCATACCCATATCTAACAATATGGATGGTGATCAATATATGAGGGCTGTGTTGCATACGATTCATGACCTAATATATGACCTTTTACCATATTGACCTTGACTTTTGACCTCAAGGATCAAAAGGTATAATTCTCTAACATGGATCTATATTTGGCATGTGAGGTATCACCATGAAAAAGTGTTGCCACTTACATTCCATGCAATCTCTGCTATACTTTACCGTGTCTCAAGGTCAAACTTATAGGTTTTTAACACTGCATTTGTGTCCCGGGCCATATCTTCTTTGTTCACAGCTTCAGTGACTCAAGTAAGTGTAAAGATATCGTGGGTGGGGGGGTATCCCTTTATGAGTTTTACTCACAGTATTCTAGTTTTAATCAAATCAAGACAAAACTATCTGTTCTATGAGTACCATAAATAATTAAACATTCGAATGTCATTGCCCCCGCCAAAAGTTAATGATTTTATCTGAAACACGAGCTTTTTTTTCTTTGTTTGTCCACGGTTCAGATCAATAGATGCTTGAGAGTCGGACTCTCTCTTTCTGAGTCTAAGGCGCGTTTGGGGCGGGCATCCGCACCATCCCCCTTACCCCGATACCAATTGTCTGCCATTTCTATGCCCAGCCTCACGCGCAGATCATCTCTCATTCAGGTCTCACGTGCATAGGGATTTCCGACGGCAGTAACGAAACGTCTGGTCTCATACCGATCCCAAATGGTGATGAATAACAAGAAGAATACAAGTGAGCATACTGCGAATGGCTACACATTCCTTCACTGAAAAAAAAACACACCCAAAAAAACCCTTCTTATATTAATATTCAGTACACTGTATCTGACGACCGGAAGTAGATTTTGCAAAAACTTTTTGACGTTACTTTAAATTTATAATGTTTACAAATATACATAAATTGCAAGTCAAGCACTTATTTTTAAGCGAGATATACTGGCGTCTGAAAAATTGAGAAAAGGGGAAACATTTGTTGTGAAATAACCGAATTGACGTTTCTACTTTCGGTTTGGGTAAACTGGTTTTCGATTCTTCAAAAGAGGCCTAATAAAGTGGTATAGTACTCGATTTCGAAAGAAAAAGTTTGAACTTTACCGTTCTTCTTTACACTTCGGTTACGACCGGAAGTGGACCGTCGGAATATTGGTTAACCCGATTCTGCCGCCTACTCTTGGAGATCTAATCTTTGTATAAGTTTTCATGTCTCTATTATTTACCGTTTACTGAGAAAAGGGTTGGACAAGATGACTTTTGTTAAAAAAACGTTAGATCGGCCATATTTGACGCCGGAAGTGATTTTGAAAAAATAAAAAAAACAGTCTGGGTATTTTCGTTCTCCATCATCTCTGAAATTCAAAAAGCCCACAAAGCATCTCTGAGAATCTGCGAAACAAAAAAAGGGCGAAAAAAAAAGAATAGCTAATAAATAGAACAGTACAAGTGCACGGGTATAATGTTCATTCCGAATACTGGAAACGTGGCAAGACACTATAAACTTAGATAGAGATGCATTTCACGAGTATGGAGACGGGTCTTCCGTATACAAATTACCTCTCAAAATCTCAGAATTCCGAGAATAATATACTTTATACCTAGACTCAATCCAGTGTGTACGACGATACAAAAATGTGCAGACACCTCCAGAAGAAAGGCTAGCACCGGTAACAACACTTCTGCATTTATAAGGGCCAAGAACGGCCGTATGATATCTAGGCCGTCTGAAGATTATGAATCATAGTCTTTTTGAGGTTACACCGGAAAGTGAACGTTTACAAACATCCATATTCGAAGTAGAATTGGTTAGTGAATAAGTTCACATAGGAAGAAATCAACTGTGATATAAAAGTGGTTATAGGTGTATATCGATTATTGGATAGAGCAATGTTTGGAATAAAGTCCCTCTAATTTCTATTTGAGTAACTTACCGAGGTTAGACACCGGAGGAAGGGAGCCCTGGCGGCTGGATACCTTTAAAAAAGCGTGAGAATTAACTGATTATAGATATTCCTAACAATTAGGAATCGGAAGGAGCAGTCTATAATCACCTGGAAGAAGTTACAGGTTGTCTGATCATTACACCTGATCACAGAAAGGAAAATAATTCAGAATAAGAATATGATTGGATGCACATGGGTTATCTCACAAATCCCGGTAAAGTGACATAGGTTTACACTCAATGTGTGTGTTGTTATACTGACTTAGTAGAAGACAATGGTATAAGTTTAACTAGAATGCCTCCCATGAGATCGGTCGCTTTGAAACATATGAGAGTCAGCAGACCAAAACTGGCTCTCTCACGTGAAGAGGGGGAATAAATCACGCTGCGGTAGCCCTGCCCAATAGGATGCTCAAAAATGAACCAGGGTTTTCGTGATTTCATTTGGAATTAAAGACCGGGGAAGTTATGCGTCTCCAACTTCCGGGATGGCCGTGGTAAACTGTCGTGGGTTCGACGGGTAGTGGTTCAAAGGGACTTAACAAAGTAGTTGTATAGTGTTTAATTTAGAGACAAGCGCCAATAAAAGATGTGCTAAAACTACGCTCTTTTCGATCACACTTCCGGTCCGCCCAGACCTGAAAAAGTTGAAGCGCAACGGTAGTATATTCCCACCGATTTAGCCCGTCTTCCCTAATAAATCAGATGCCAAACTCTAGCGAATCATCACACTGCAAGAGTGGTGTGAAAAAAATAAGTCGGATCATGCTCTTATCTCGTTTTCTTGAGATGAAAGTGAGACACAAATAGTATTTCTCGAGATTTGTTGGACCAGGTGTCTCCTGAAACGCCGTGAATAAGTCGAAGATTTAACAATAACTTTCTGCCCTTAACTACGTAGAAGCATTTATAGTTGTCGACAAATACAATAAATCCGTGCAAACGCCATACATACCCCAACGTCTTCCATTCTATAAGCGCCGCCATATATGGCTCTTGAAAAATTGAGAAAATGAAATTTTTGTTTGTGAAAAATAACGGAAGTGGACGAATCTCTCTTCCGGTGGAAGGTAAAAACTGTTTTCGGATGACTAAAAAACCGAAAGGTCTAAATAAACAGTAGGCTGATAGGATTTTCGATTTGAAAGAAAAGTATTAATTCCTTAGCGAATATCACTCCTTTTAACATACACTTACACGGTTATCGGGACCGAAGTCGACGGCGAGTACGAATTCGAATCTATACTCCCGAGGGTTCTGGGTTGTCGCACCTAACATCCCACCGAGAGATCTAATCTTTGGAGTAAGTTCCCTCATTGTCTCCCTACCAATCGTTTACAGGTTTAATCTGAAGAAAAAAAGGTACAGTGGACTTGAAGTGGACTTTATAAAAAAAAAAGGCCGCTACAATACGGCCATGTAATTTGATCGACCGAGAAAGTGCAAATTTTTGAAATGAAGAGTAACAAGTATCATAACGCTCATGGTCCAGTGATATATTTCATTCTACCGAATTATACATATAGTGCAAATATTTCAAACTGAGTAAACTGCATTCACAGTGTCATCTTCTGGAGAAGAGAGTCTGCGTGTAACACAATAACAAAAAGGAAGGAGAAAACAAAAAAGAATATAAATAAACGTACGATCACCTTAAAGGTCTTCCTTCTGAAACGGAAGGACCTAATAATAACAGCTACAAATCACTATCAAGGTCTTCCGTCTGAACGGAGACCTTTAATCGAATATAACTTACATTCACTAGGTCTTCGCGATCTGCTACGGAAGACACCTTAATCAATAGACGAGTACAATCACTTCACTATAAGGTGTCTTCCGTTGAAACGGAAGGACGGAGCGTATAATCAATGTATAAAACAGCGAACACACCGCAATCTATTAAGCAGATACACTCAGGGAAGTACTTCCGGTGGAAAACGAAAAGACTATAATAAAACAGTCACAACACTCCCCCCCTGTTTTATTGTTATAGGTCTTTTCTCGTCTGCCAAAACAGGAGACTCATTAATCTGAAATGTACAATCGATCGTCTAGGGCTCCTTCACGTCTAGTAACGGCAAGACCTTAACTATATGATAGAAAGATTTACAGCAGACAGTAGTCACGTCACATCCTACAGGTTCTCCGTCCTGGAACGGAAGCACCCAATGAGACGAAGATGTTCTTTATCGAATTATTAGGGCCCAAAAAGTACATAGTGCACTGGTGAGTCCTATAAAATACTTTGATGTTACAAGTAGTGATCTATCCAGGCTTCTTGCAGCATAGTATCAACGCGTTTCAGCCCCCCCCCCCTCCACTACCATAAGCATACGAGCGCCTACGCATATCCCATATCATTATGTTGGAGCTACATACCAGTGTGTGTGTTCGAGAATAAATGTTTTCTTCGATACTTGTAATTCTTTTGGCTCAAAAAGGTCTTAATACTCAATGACTTCATGTGGATTTACATAACAGTAGGACTAAATATTATGGATTGTCATTATAAAACTTTTCGGCTCCATTCCCGGTTGATCATACAAATGATAGCTTGTTAGAGATTGAAAGAAATAAATCGTTTTTGGTATTGATCTCAGAGGTTATGGTATTTTCAATATGCCAATATAAGTGAAAGCAGAATTTAACTTATCGTGAAACAAAGTATTGAATGTTACGTCAGTAGCTACTCTTTATCTTAAGAATTGCAAAATTAATGCGTGTGAGACTCCACCGTGTAGAGCTATATTGATACGATTCTAGAGTGCTAAGTATGGCCTTTGTTGCTGGTTCGGTTATTCTTTTAGTCTATTTTATCTATCAACTCATTATATACAGAATCACACTACACGAGATAATGACTTACTGTATAGCATTAGTTATGTATTGTCTTTAGGCAAGAGATTGGTGCATGAATCAAATGTTTTAAATCCAGTATTACATCCTATATTGAATTTCGGAACCCCTGTTCTCAATGTAATGCGCCCGGGGAACCTTTTTACCCGAACATCCTCCTAGATACTGCAACAGTGTCCTCTCTTCCTTTCCCCCTCCAGGTTAGAATCGTAGCGTTTACTATGTGAGAGCCTTTTTAACGATTTTATCTGACCATATTTGGGTACATGCTCATTTTCCGATTACATTTATTATATTACATGAGTGTATTGCGCATTTCCTAGTTTGTTTACACGATGTGTTTGGACTCATCGGAACTGGCGATACTTTATCTCTCAAGTAAATATTGGCGTACCATTTAACCACAGTGTCACCCCATATTGTTTTACATATAGAGAATGCAAATTTCATTACGTCTTAGCTGAGCAGTGACGCGTAGTTCCCAACTTATCATACCACAGCCTATGCCATACACAACATGTCGAGATGTGTAGTAGTCTGTCAAATAGTGATTGTATGTATCTAGCTTTGTCTCTGCGATAAGTAATCATGTGTGGAAGATGATCACATGCTCGTGAGTACCAAATATAATTAAGTCATGGTGTCTCCTCAATTTCCGCTGTGTGTTAGTGCCCTCCGTGACTGTGTAACACGAAGCGAGCGCTTGTTTTAACACAACCCCTTCAAATGCAATACACAGCACTCCAAAGGGTGCCGTCTATCTCTTTATTAGGAAGTACCTCCTCAAGAAAGTACTGTTGTTGTGCGCAAGAGAAGAGACCCGATGATATTGAAATGACGAACAGCATCTGTCTAACAGCGTAAAGACAACATATTAATTTCATGATTACGGGGTGGGCGCATCGAGCTGGTTTGTAAGTTTTCAATTAACAAAGAAGAAGGAATATGATCAGGTCAGGCGTTAACAAGACTTTGCATGGTGCTGGCTTAGAAATCTATCGTCGCCTCGTGCTCAACAAGAGTGTGTAAAACTACTGGAAGTATCCCTGGTGGGTCCGTTGCCAGCTCCGTGCACTTGCGAGAACTTTAAGTGAAAATGATGGCCAAGACGACTGTTATCTAAACAATTGGCTGTACACTTTGCATTCTTGTAGAGTAAACTCTGTATTATCTAGCTCTTAATAGAAATGTAAATATTCTCTGCGCAGATAATTAATAAAAGTGATATAAAATTCTAAATCCACGACAGTTACAGTCGTATCAATTATATAGAAGTATGTTCCAAAGACATTAAAGTGTTCACGGATAGCGCCAAGCAAATTCCCTTGCTGCGTGATTACACACAAACCCAGGCGCAACGTAAGCGCCCCAAATCCTCTCCCCACGGCCCCCCCTATCTCTCTCCTTCATCATCTCTCTACTCTCTCTTCCAATTATCAGTCCAAAAGTTGGGAGCATGCGTAATTGTACAACGTCGCGTGATATTCGGCAAATTACGGCATATTCTATAACCTTAAATGATTCGCCTCATGTATCTAAACTAAAACAAATTTGTTGGGAAAGATCGTTGTTAGAGTTCACTGCACGCAATGATTTTCCCTAAACGATGATGTGTATGTCGCCATTTGAGATCGCGTTTCCATTTAAACGAAAACAAACAAATATAACGATATAACCAGTATGTGCCACAAAACGACAACCTGGCGAAAGAAATAAGTGCGAATGTTCGAAATTTATATGACTAAATGTTTAAAAGATGCCACGCCGGTAAGACAGCATGCAAGCTGTATCTGTGAGTAAATCATTATTTAAAAAAAACAGAATCATCACTCTTACTTATGATTATGCTGATTTCAAAGTGTCTACAACATCAATGTTGAATTCGTATTAGTGCAGTTAAAAAAACACTGCATACATAAACTATTTATCTACTCTTTTAGTCCGGGATGGAGCAAGTTACATAATAATCCATTGACAACTAAGGAAAAAGTTGAAGAATAAGTCCGAATACAACAATGTCAAAGGCGTAGGACGGTCGTTTTTGAGGGGGGGGGGGGGACTTGCTGTTATAAAGGGAGTGGTGACAAAGCCAAAAAAAGATTGAACACTACAATGTGTGTGTAGTGGGGGGGGGGGGGGGGGCATAACTTTCTAAATTATGATGTGACATGTTGTAGGAATAGAAAAGTTTACTTGCAAAAAAAAAGGGGGGGGGGCAGCAAAAGACATCACTTACACCCGCTATTAAAGGGGCGAGGGGAACTATGAGCCCAGTGACGTGCCATAGCGCCTAGGCAATTTTCATGTAGTGTCAATTAATTAAAGAGTAGATCCATTTGAAGGAACATCCTTCAAACAGATCGTACAGTGTTGTGCTAATTGCAATTTCCATGAGTTAGAAGTCCCTATATATTTCATATTATCGCGTTCTTTTCCCAACACAGAATGTAAGATTTTATTTATAATCTCTGGAAAAGATCACAATGAAAAACTGACATTTTAAAAAACCACCATTTGCAGCTGATTTCTATAAGTATCATGAGATGGGCGATAGAAACTAAAGTTCATCCGGTGTGTCGGGATCAGATTGCATTGCTTTAGGATATATGATTATTTGGAAAAACCTTGCTCCTTTTGGTATATTGATATTCTGAAGCCCTTCAATGAAACTTCCGCAATTTTGAATGACGGGTGGGACTATATGGTTTCGACATTTTACAAAATAATTAGGCGATATATCAAGCTATCCATTTTGATGGCAAATAAGAGACTAGAGGTTAGAATGACACAGTAGGTGCTTGATGCGAATTATTGTCGTGTTTATACTAAAACATCTAGGGTTTTTGAAACGAATTTTGTCCGAGTTCATTGTTTTGGCTACATGTCGTTAATCTTTGCATCATTTTCTAATGCGTCTGTTTTCCGATTACAGCTTAAACATTGCAAAGTTCATCAAATAAATTTGTCTTCAGGAAGAAGTCGGTCAAAAAGGTATGAGGTGAAGAATAACTTTAATTCCTAACCTGCTAGGAAGCTGATTATTGAATTTGGCTCCGCCAGCTTTCTATCCTCCGGATTTATGGATCCGGATCACCGGTGTGCTCAAGGCAGACATGGGGTCAATTACATTAATGTATGATATATCAATACGGATTACTATGAAATTCATGAGTACAATTCACAATTAAGATTACAGCAGTATTTAGAAATGTTAATCTGATTACCAATTAGCAATACTGTTGAGATGTAATCATGTACAATTACAGATTACCTTCTTTTATATGACTTTTGCTGAGCAAAGCTTTATAATTTTTATTACTGCAAAGGGTGCTATTAAATTGGAAAATACATAAAACTTAAAACATTATTTTCCAAATATATTATTCAAAGCACTAAATCTACAAGTGAGTTGCTGCTAACTATTGATTCAAATGTCAAATCTCTGAAAATTAAATCGACAAAGAGTTAAATTTCGTTCATACATGACCAACTCTGAGGTGAACTTCGAGTTCACTTGATATGTTCATGTGATGAGATTATAGAATTTATGAATTTGCTATACTATCAAGAAATGAAGATGCCATCAAACCATAATTTGCACTTCAATTCCTACTAAGCACCATTATTGAAATTATTTAAATCAATAATGGAATAATAGCTTTACATCTTATACAAATACCAAAGAGGGAAGGGGTGTAGACTGTCAGTCAGTCAGACGTACTGTTGGGGACACCCCCATTATCAAAACACTATGACCATAGAAACCTTACATACAGCTCTAGGAGGACTCCCTGCTGTACAGCCTCTTTTGGATCAGGTAGCAATAACATTGACCATACGATAAGCTCCAACCCGATCAACAGAGGTGGTCTCGGAAGAAACAGTTTATTCTGGGTCTGATAACGATGTAACTTATCCCTAGCATCAAGTGGTATGTTGATATGAGAGATAACCAAGGAAGTGGGTAACTCATTTGACCAAAATATTCAGACAATGAGGGAGATTGAATATACTGTATGTTTAAAATTGTGGCTACTAGATAATTATTCACACTGTTCCTAATTATGGAGCCCAGAAGCCGAATAACCATAGAATGTTTATAACAACATGTAAACATTGTTTGTTTTAACAATCCCCTATTGCTATACATTAACAACTAAAAGCATTCTCACGGTGGATAAGTCTTTAACATATTCATGACTGTATAGGAAGCCATTTCGTGTGTCCTGCCATGTCTTAAGTTCTGTATTGTTCTAACAATAGGACATGCGGGTTTGTTGTTTTGACTAAAACCAAAGAGGGAGAGAATCAAGCTCAGCGAATATTTTCGCATTAGTTTTTCACCAAATATAGTGTCACCATGCTTCACAATTCTGAATAATCGGCTATTTTGGTAAGAACAAATAAAAGAAAAAAAAAGAACGACAAAAAATAGATACATGACTAAAATAAAAGGAATAACAGCACCTGCTTTTAATGAAATATGTATAAGAAGGGAGATGAGTACTGTATAATGAAAAATCTGTTTGAGGAAAAAGTTGATGTGATAAGTATAAAATGTCAGGGAAAAAATATATAAAATGAACTGGCGAGTAACATCAAAAAGGTAATCTAACATGTAACATACGATTTACACGGGTAAAATTAATGTGAATACGATTACAACTTAAATTACATGTAATTAAAAAATACGACGATTACAGATTACAATTCGATATTACTTTGAAAAAATCTAGTAATCAATTACAAGGCTGAATTACCGATGACAGATTACGATTACCCCAATC
>CAJDSM010020449.1:1038-11089 GCA_903981925.1 Ostrea lurida
GTAACTCACAAATGACTTTCGAATTTTTGCTGATAACAAGAAATAACATGATTAAGCATTTTAAACATCAAAATTGGTAATCTAAAATTTGAAAATTTTTAGTTCAAAACGTGTTCATGCTCCTTTAAAGAGACATTGAGACACTAAAACTTATTTGGCATATTTTAACCAAGTGCTACTAGTATTCAAAATACGCATGGACGAAATGATAAAAATATCAATACTGACTAATTGCATCAACTTGACTGCATTAATTTGCTCTCAACTGCGGTACGAATATTATCCGTAAATCAAAAGAATCTTCATGCTGACTCGGACGATTTATAGAATGACAACAGACGTGTTGTGTGGAAACTAATTTATTATACCTCAAGGGATAGACGCAACGATTATTGAAATACGATTGGTTGAACAGTTCACGTGATCGGGGCGACAAAAACTTCATCTACCCCTCCCTCGGTGTGCCTTAGGACGTCGTGCACTGCATCCCTCGGGGTACCTCGCGTTTTTTCTTGCAAGAGTTATTTTCAAGCTGTTATGTTTTCTACTGTTATTGTTACTATCTTGTTATTGTTTGACAGTTGTTGATAGGTGAAATTACATACAATTTATAATATACATTGAATTGCTTAAACAGAAAAAAATCTAAATACATGTATAGCTAGTTAAAATTGCTGGGGTTTTTTGTTTTTGTTCTTTTTTTTGGGAGGGGGGGGGGGTGTTTTTGTATTTTGGTTTTATTGTGTGGGTGTGTTTGTTTGTGTTTTTTGTTGTTTTGTTCCTCCTCTTTTTTGGTATAATAAACAATTTATTGCCCTGCTAGGAGGGAGACATGAAGCTTTGTACAACCCCAAATAGCATGGCTCCTCGGGCGTTGCCCTCGGGGGACATGATATTACTGGGTTGGACAAAGCTTCATGTATCCCTCCTAGCATGGCAATAAATGTATCTTATGTCCTAAACAAATCCTAAACAATATTTCTTTAAAACGTTAAGTTTTCAGATAAAATGCGCATGCGTGTAAAGATCGAAAGGCGGATACTCAATCTTTTTGTTTGCATGGGCTGTCAAAAAGTATTAATTTCAGCGTTTAAACTAGAATTTTCAAATCTATAAATGTGTAATTTTCGCAAAGTTCACTCATTAAACTATGCAAAAAAAATGAGAAAGTTCTGAGTAAAATCTCATTAAATCATTTTTGTGCAAAATGCTCTGAAAATTTCAAATTATGTCACCGTTGTTCCATAGTCGTTTCATACTAATTTGGAAATAATTCATATGGCTGGTACGAGTATTTAAAAGTTAATCATGTTTCATTGTGAATGTTTTTTTTTCAAATCACTGACCAATTAATTAATTTTTTTCACACATTAACACTATATAAAAAGTCCTGGAGTCAGAGGTAGAATCTTCCTGCCCTATACATCACTATACATTTCGTTTTTCTTTAGCATTTGCATTTCTTCCAGGTGTTTTGTTGTACAGAAGAAGGTATTAAAGCATTACAGTTTATTTGGAATGGATTGTTAGTGATATCTAATTTTAGCGATCTCAAAACTTTCGATAATAATACCAAAATTAAATCCTCGCAAACATTTTTGCTTATATGGTATTTTAACAATTCGAAGTGTATTCCAAGTGCAAAAAGTTCTAAAAAGATACTAAATCTCAGCAACAAAAAATGTCTATCTTTTCTTCATAATCAAGTTCCAACGTGTTTAAGATATCTCCTTACCAAATATTTCCACTTCACATATTTCAAGAAACACCCCATCATCAACGTTGTTTTTGTCTTTATAGAACCAAACATATTGCGCCGCTCCCCGGCAATCTCTCTCCAACACGGCAGGTAGAGCTTGGTCTCCAGGATCCTGGTAACAGATGTCAGTGGGGAGAGGTGTGGGCGTGTTTGACAGGCGGACGGAAAATCCTTGTAATCTTTTGGTATTGTATGGTGGCTCTAAATAAGGAATATTTTAGACAAAAGTCCATAGAAAATATCTAACATGACTGTTCTATGTGAGTTCAGGTGTAGGCGTGTTTGAAGGGCGGATATTAAATCCTCATATCTTTTGGCTCTTGATAATGATTATCGTTAAAAGAAAAAAAAGTGAGCAAGCTCACATACCCACGCTCAAATTGCCTTTACAAATTATGAAGTTGTAAGTTTTGGTACAATCCAGGTAGGCTATATGAAAATCATATATTGAAGATTGGTTAAAATGGATATACACATAAATTGATTCAACTATTAATTATACAGAATTTTATTATATCAACACAACTGTCTGTTCCGGGGTATCATAACACGGTTCGGAAAAGATACTGAACTCGTAGCTGAGTAGTTCATAAGAATGCACATTAGGTGGTCTCACGGGGTAATGCAATAGAAACTGCACAATCAGTCCTTCGAATTTGAACTTTGAGCGGTAAAAAGACATTGTTTTGTCACCGAGTATCTAGGGCATTTTGTGTCTTTTCATGAAGTGTGGAAATAAATGTAAAAGAACCAATTCGCAGCCTGTCTTCAAACCGTGTACGTTTGCAGACGCCGTCAGCAGTACGAATTGCGAGTCAACCAATAAGCGAAGCGAATTCGGTTGTGAAACTAGAACGTAATCAAATATGCCTTTTGATCGTTGTTGTGATAAAATAGAATCCTTAAACTCGTGCTTAGATTGGCATACTAAATTTATGAAATTCGTTACCGGATTAAGTATTTCCCTCGCAGGCTCGGGAATATTATAATATCCGGGTAACTCATTTCATAAATTTCGATATGCCATAAGAGCTCATTCAGAATCTCCTATATCTAAGAATACGTCAGATATATTTTCATTAAACATACAAAAATAACAATTTTATCCGTTCTTCATTCGGTGGTTTTATTGGTAAACAAGTCAAAGGGATATAAATTTGTTCTTATTAGTTACAAAGTTTCAGGAAACTCTGTCGAACGGTTTCGTCGGAGTTGTGCTGACAAACTGTTTTAGTAGTATACTTAATATTGGCCAAATTTCCAGGTTCAAAATTGGCATAACTCCCAGAAACAACTTGAATAGAATAGAATAAGATTTATTTGAAGTCGGTATGCAAAAGCAACAAATACAACGCAAGCTCCAGAGAGCTTTTAACAGACATAAAGACTTTCCTGTGTATATGCACATCTACGCGGTATGTTCTTAATAACTGTAAATTTTGACGATAATCTGTTGAGCGGTTTCAGAGGAGTTGCGCTGGCAATATATTTAATTTTGGCCAGATTTCTAAGTTCAAAAGGGGCATAACTGCTAGAAAAAAAATTAAATCAGAATTTTCTGTGTATATGCGCATCTACACGGTATGTTCTTCATAACTACACAGTTTTACGAAATTCTGTTGAGCGGTGTCTGAGGAATTGCGCTGACAACCCCATCCCCCCACCCAAAAAAACCCCAAAACAACTACAACAAAATCCAAACCAAAAAAAAACAAAAACAAAAAACAAAAACAAAACAACACCCCCCCCAAAAAAAAAACCGGCCAAAAAACCAGGACTGACGGAAGGGTAAAAAACTTACCATTTTCGAATGCAATTGTCATGGGTGTAGGTGCCTGGGGGACAACTTTTGAAAGTGGAGGGGGGGGGGACTATGTTTTTGCTCCCTCAATTTTTATTATACGAAACATTGTCGAGTTTCACGGCTCAGCATCCAAGGCGAAAATGCAAATGGCGGTGTGTTTACATTCCGCTTAGCAACGGCAAGGGGAATAACCGAGTGCTACTGGGGACCGGTATACTAGAAACTTCCATAAATATCATATAATTATTGGTGTCCGCCATATTGTCCTGTTTATCCGCCAAGTTAGATGGATACTACATTGTTATATGTATCTGGATCTGCATCATATAAGAGAGAACGAGTTTTGATACAATCTACTTCACATCTGTGTATCCGATTTACTTTCGCGGATGACCTCGCCAGGTAATAAGCACATCTCGGATAGGATATTATACATGTATCAAAAACAATAACTTAGTACACGATACAGCGCTCAATATCTCGATAAAAAGTATATAGTTCCAATTGAAATCCCCTTTCACACCTATTGGTTAATTGAAATGTGTTTTACTCCAATAGCATGATACAAGCTAGTCGTTGGATATTTATCTCGGTGTATCTTGATTTATGGAAATTTGCAGAATCTGATTTTAAGAAGCAGGAAATCATTTAGGCACATAAACTGCACATGATAGGAATTAATATTGTATTTACAAGGAAGCAGAGAAGAAAGAGAGAGAGAGAGAGAGAGAGAGGAGAAGAGAGAGAGAGAGAGGAAGAGAGATGAGGGGGGGGGGAGAGAGAGAGAGAGAGAGAATTTTAATGTAACAAAGGAGTTCAAATTTATTTACTTCCTTTATAGATTTTTGAATACTATATACGCATAGTAAAACCTAAATATTCATATACAGATTTCATGACAATGACTTTCATGTTCACTGTATATTTTATGTAAATCTCGACATTCTGCGTTATCATATCCCCTGTTGAATTTGATACAAAATGTACAATGCAATATGTTTGTGATGTTACCCTAGTAAAATTAGTAGTAAATAAGAATAATGTAAGTAAACTCGTTTTGTAGAAAAATAGCAAAGACCCACCCAACCCCCATTTTATGAGGCAAACATGGTAGAAGACTATAACTGTGACTTAGGGTTTTCATCATTAGGCACCTCCCCCTTCAAAAACGACGATACTTGCTTGGTTATCACACATTAATTTGGCATAACTGTATATTGATTAATTGCTTCCATTACCAACCTTTCTGCTGCCCCCTTCCTAATTTTCAAAGTTTACATAATGAAAGATTGTTGTTGAGTGAAGTGCAAAATTATAGGATACATGCGGATAATGAACTTCTACGATTTGGGATTTTAAGGTTAAGGCAGAAATACTCCATTAAATCGAATAACCCAGTCGTTAATTCCGTTTCCTATCGATCGCTACATTAACGCCTGCAGTGGCGTACCTAGGCCAAAACTGATGAGCATGCTCTGTATGATGGACATGGGTCAAGGAGCTGCCCAGAGGTCCCAGTGAGTTCAGGGAAAGCTCTGGTGGGGAACCAGGGGGCGAAGCTTCCGGAAGCTTCCAGTAAACAAAAATTGAAGAAAACATGAATTTATACCAAGAGAATGAGACAATGGTCACATTCAACGAATAAAAAAAAAATAAAGTGGGTTTGGGTTGGAATCCATTGGTGCATGGTTCTAAATGTAAAAAAATGAAAGTATTTGAAAGATTTTGAATAATTTTTTCCCCGATTTGTTATTCTACATTTGGCATTTAAGTCGCCTTTCCTTTGCCTGAATGAATTTGTCCACCACTGCGGAGATGCTAACATCATCTTTATCTTACAGATTAAGAATTCTCTATGACAATAAAATTCTTAAACGCGTTTAAATTAATTTTAGTACCTTCTTTGATAGTTCAAATTTTCTTTCGATTATAGGACCTGGTGTATTTTGTTTCTGGAAAACTATAGTATGAAAATGTTATATGTCAGAACGACATTTAAATTCGTGTTTATAAAGAAACGGCAGTCCTCATCTCCTGATTCAAATTCATTAAGTTCCTAGGTGCTCCCATTGGGTTATATAGCACATACACATGACACGCATCCCAGAACACAGTTATATACCTAGACTCCACTTTTCCTCTTGTCGTCTCACATCAAACAAGCCACACAACACTGTCATGGACTGAGAGATCGGGGGGGGCACAGAGGAGAGGATACGTATAACACAAAGCAAAACTCTTGGATATGGTCGCACATTTACTAAAAACAATGTTTTTGGCAAATAATGGGACACGAAACTGGGGACTCAAGTTGAAATTGCCGTAATTTTTATGGACAAAGATGATGTGCATGCTTGAGCATGCAAGCATAAATGGTAGGTACGCCACTGGCCTGAATGCATTCCCGATAAAAATGCGTCAACAGGAAATTCAATTTAAATTTCCGATCAGCGTAATGCCCACTGTGACGTCAAAGTAGTATTGTGTTATGTAAAAGTGCTATGAAAAATAAACATTATCGAGAAACTTGGAAGACCGGTAACAAGGTCGAAATATTTCAATAAAGTGTTTAGAGAATTCATTTATAAAAAGAAAACAATTTGAGATATTTTAGACATACCCTAACCTGAAAAATACAGTAGTTATATTCGGCTACCTATCGATCGGTAATCGATTTTGCGCACTCTGTAAATGGAAAGCGCTGATTGGTCACCTAATCCACAGGGCCGCAGAAGGATCATTAGCAATTGGTACGTTCTAGTCTCGTTCAACCAGACACTCTATTGTCTACGCAAATCTCCTACGAACACTTTACGGAGATTTACGGAGATAGCCAAGTGTCTAGTTGCACGAGACTCCCTCATAAGTCGGAGAGAACCGGACACGGAGGACTTGAATTATTCGAGTCATTTACCCCCTTGCTTGACAAGAATTCTAAAGCAATTCGAAATTGGAGTCGGCTACCCTTTTTAAATGGTGCCAAAGGCAAAAACCGTAAAGTTAAGGAATCCTTTGGCACTTTTTCTGTAGTTGCAGATCGAAGAAATACTTTTGTAATATGCCTGAACCGTGCTGTTGTCTACTGGGGAACATAAATAAAGGTGGTCATGTGTTTCCAACTATCATTGTGACGGAACTATTAACCGAGGCAAACAAGCATCTAAGTTGTAAACCGACAGCTCACGCACGGCTGTTTGTAGAGGAGATGGCTACTTGAATGAAACTGATCATGGTATTTGTTTCTTTGAATATTCATTTTTAAAGGGACAGTACAGTACGTAATATAGGCTTGATGTTTGAAAATATAGAGAATTTCAGAGCTTACACATAATTAGTGGGATTGAAATACTTTAGATTAATATTTTCATATGCGACAAATAATTTTGAAAAAAGAAATGCACTGTATTATATATTTGAGTTTTGTGATGAATTAGATCCGTATGCTCCGTTCTGCATTTATTATCGTTTTTGTATAATAATAATAATAATAAACTCTAGGGTCACATTTTTATTTATAGCCACAAATGCTACCTCAATCCATTGTACTTTATTCGTCGATGAACTAAAAGCATTCAGCGTTTAAAAGAGATCGACATGCATATAAGATCGATCCTCTGAAGACGTTCTCACCCCACCCCCAACATTTTTTCGCATGAAGCCCCCCCCCCCCCTACGTTTCCACTTAAGTTATGCATTATTATCATATCATCATAGTTTGTTGCCATTATGAATGCATTTTTTTTTTTGAATTCGGATTTGAATAAACGATTCATTCTTATAAGCCGAATCGCTGTCAGTGTTAGGGCAATTGTGCTCTATGACGCCCCTTTCTCTCGTTGTCGAAATTTATTGGTCGCGATGGCTCAGTGGTAGATATTTTCGCCTCGTGTCGGGAGGTCGTGCGTTCGAGCCCCGTTGTTGCACTCGGCTGCTTAAAGACGCTAAGTAGGTTAGCTCCTTCGCCGAGAGTCTCGGCGAATTTAGAAATGAAAATCACGGGTATTTTGGATATGACCTTAAAAACGGAGGTCCCGTGTCGCAGCAGGTTGTGGCACGCAAAAGAACCCCACTGCCAAAGCCATTAGTGGCTAAGAATTAGGTCCTAATTTGGCAGACCTTCACCGGTAATGGTTGATGTCTGCAATATGATGAATATTCTCAACAGGAGGGAAAAACAAACAAATAATTAAAATTCATCCTTTGCCTTTAAAAGAATGTTATGGGCCGGTCTTCCAAAAAAAAAAAAAAAAAAAAAAAAAAAAGAATGAATTGCTATGATTAGAATATCCAGCACTTTCTTGAACTTTCGGTGGTTTACAATTTAATGTAGTATAAATTAGGTCCAAACCAATTTTAAAATAAAAATAATTCTTTATGAATTTGTAATGATAAATTCAAATATAAACACCCCGTGAGTTCGACCCGGGTTAGAATAGGTCCTCAGTACCCCTTGCATGTCGCAGGAGACAATTGCGTGGGGCGGTCCTTCGGATGAGACGGCAAAAATTAACCCAAGGCACCGTGTCACAGCAGGTGTGGCACGATACAGATATCTCCCTACTCAAAGGCCATAAGTGTAGGCCTAAGTCTTGGAGCCCTTCACCAGCAATGGTTACGTCTCCATATGAGTGAAGAATTCGATCAATCAATAAATAAACACTGATGCAACTTCCGCATGTAAACCTCCACTACTGTACATGTACATGTATATTGTCAATATGAATGATATATGCCTATGTTTATTCCATTCTGTTGATACAAAGTCGTTTGCCTAGTTCCGGATCATGGCCAGTTCCGAATCACTTTCAAATTATTAGTTTAAAATACTTAATTATTGAAATGATTTCTCCTTACAAAGATGCATCATATTAAAAATGATTACTCAGGGATCATCCCTCCCTAATTTATTAGCTATCAAACTTTCATATTTCGAAATCTTGGTCATTTACGCGCTTGTAAAAACATCGCGCTGGATGGAAAACGTGTATGTCGCTGAAGTATAATCACATTATTTACACAAATAATAATTGCGAAAACGGTGAGGAATTGTTACTCATTGTAGATATATTATATCATAAACAGACTCAGAGAAAATGAATTATCAATGTTAAAATAAAATAATTTTAAATGCTGCAATTTTTGATAAGCCTCAACGCGAAGTTTGAAATATTGTTCAATAAAAATATAAAAATTACTTTGCACTGGTGTCTGATTTCGTTTAGATTTCTACAGAAACTAGGTATATCTTAAGCAGAATAAAGATTTAAAGTTTGGGACTGATTGAATGTCGGATCAAATCAGTACAACGTTGAAATCGACCTGCGGTTGTTTCAAACATCTCCGTGATTCGGAACTAACCTATGCACTCGGTTATGGAAAATGCACAAATCTGTGATATTTACAACAATATTTCGATATATGAATTTATTTTTCAATAGAATAACTTCTGATCTTCTCACAAGAAAATGGAAACCTAAATATCTTCGTAGATTACTCCGCCAGTAATCGTTATTAAAATGTGATCCAGAACTGGCCTAAAGACTGAATGTAATTGGCAAATAATTTCCCTGCGATTTTACATGTTATTGACATGATATCTGTAATTCCTTGCATGTATACTAAAGCGTGCAGGAATAGGGTTTTTTCCTCACTTTCCTCTGAATTTAATGTTTTGCTAATGTAAAATATGTGTTTTGTAATTTTAGGGTAATGGTTGATGTTTTAAAATGAGATTGCATTTGTTTCACATTCCCTATACATCCCTATATGTGATGTAAATTGGTCGTGGAAAGCTAGGTATGACAATCATCTTTTGAAGTATAAACGGGTAGAATAAATGCGCATATGCAAAAAAATTGTGAGGCGGGGTGAAATCAAAAGTACATTTATGTAGGCATTTTAGAATTTGGACTACTTCACTGTTCTCTAATGGAAACTATGGTTTTAACATAATGACTATGATGGTGCATCATTAATGATATAATTCATAAATGTATTCGTTAATGCAAAACACATTCATAATAGATTGTATATCATCAGCGGTTGCTTATACCTGCTAGGCAGTAACCGAAACCTTGACTGTAATAATTTCAATATCGCAATCCGGAACCTCTTTTGATAAGAAATCAACGCACAAATTGCATCCTCTATTTTTTGTATATTCAAGTAAGTATCCAATTCGATTCCTTATTCAGCCACTTAAACACAAATAACATTCAGTGGTGGATCCATGATTTGTCGAAAGTGGGGTTCATTGAAATATAATTGTATATGTCGCTGGTTAGAGGTCTTGGTAGAAGCCAAAGTTGGAGCCCAGGGGACATAGCCCCCAGAAGCTCTTAAGTTTAAGGGTTTTTAAAGTTATGTTAGGGGTTTATTTAGCTATAATTCTATACATAATGATACTTTTGGCAACGAAAAGGGGAGACCCCCCTCCCCCTCCCTCCTCAAAATCCGCCTACGACATTCATAAAGTTACATAAATCACT
>CAJDSM010020451.1:8789-20078 GCA_903981925.1 Ostrea lurida
TCAGTAATGATTAATTAATGGACCACATTAGATTTTCATTAATGGACCAGAATACATTTCATCATTGGACCACATGATTACATCATCAAGGACCAGATTACATTTCTCATGGACCACATTACCTTTCATCAAGACCAGATTATGATTACATTTCATCAAGACCAGATGTATATTACATTTATCAGGACCACATGATTACATTTCATCATGGACCACATTACAGTTATCAAGACCAGATATGATTACTTTCATCAAGGACAGATTATGATTACATTCTCATGACCAGCATGATTACATATTCATCAAGGACCAGATTTACATCATCATGGACCACATTACCTTTCATCAAGGACCAGTTATACTTACATTTCATCAAGACCAGATATATGATACATTTCATCGAGTACCAGATTATGATTACACCATTTCACATGACCAAACTGATATTGTTTTAATAAATATTTACATTGCTTTCTGTGGTGTAGGAATTACAAATCAAATATTTCAATGTTGCAAATCAATGTGGCAAAAATATATACTGGAAAAAAAATCATCAGATATATGTACAGTTGTCATGCAATGCTGATTGTGAATAACCCAAGCAAAAAAAAAAAAAAAAATAGAAGCCATAGTTGTCTGTCAATCATCAGTAAATTTATCTTCATGCTTACAAGGTATTCAGATTCCAGTTAAAATTTGCACTGTATCCACTCATAAACTGATAAATATTTAAAACATGCGAAGGTAGGATGCCAGTATTCTACAGTATAATCAGTACTCCACATTTAAAGGTCGAGACAGCTGTCATATTCGTCAAAATTTTTCAGCATTTTAAAGTTTTTTAAAATGTAAATACATTATGCACAGCTTTTACATTTTTAAAATCATAATGAAATCCTGTATCCTGATAATACGAAAATCTCTATGAAATATTTTGTACGGATTTATCATTGCAAAATGCATACAATCAAATTTTTAGGAATTTATTTTTACTTTTGCATTATGACCTAAGCGAATCAAAATTTGATGCAGTAACATTATATAATTCATCAGACAAGCATATTTGATCAGAACTACCTTCATTCTTTCTTTTCCGAAATATTACTGTTAAACAGAAATTTAGCGCACTATATTTTACGCCCTTAGCGCAGATGTATGCTTGCGCTAAATTAAGTTGTGCACTAAAAGTTTTCAATGACATTACATTAGTACCAGATGTACCATTGTGCTAAAAGAAGATTGCCGCTAAAAACTTTTCATTGTTGATGCGCTAAAATTTGTTTGCCGCCAAATATTTCTCGTTTTACGTATCTATTCTCTATAGATATGTACCAAAGCAAAACAGAACTTAGCTTTTCATTCAACTCCCAACTTCTAACAGCTAGTTTGTTGTTCTTATTTATTATATATTGTTGTAAAACTTGTATATACATGTTACTACAGGCTGGAATGTGCTTTCACTCTGACCAGTTAATTTAGAATGAAAAAACAAACAATAAGGAATACTGTGCTCTTATCATAAGGAGATATGACAAGCACCAGCATTGTAAGAAAAACACATGCAATGTTATGCACATCATTTAATTTCCTACAATACACAAACAGGCCCACAGCCTTAACGGTCACCTGAGTATAATAGCCCACACAGGAGTCTCATATTATGCATTTCTTAAGTTCAATACAGAGTATCTTTCAATATATGCATAATACCTATCATATACACACAAATATCATTTCATCTCACAAATTGTTCAAGTATTTTAAATGAAAAACCAATTTGCACTTTAATGTCCAGTGAGCTGACTTTTGACCAAAATTCAATAAGGACTCTTTGACCCATGGTTGATTTCAAATGGTATGTATGTGATTCTAGGTAGAAAAGATAATGCTGCAGAAGCCTGAAATCATATTCTACTTTGACGTCCAGGCACTTGACCTTTGACCCAAAATTCGATAAAGAACATCTTCGTCTCTATGAGTAGTATATATGTATGATATAGTGATCTAGGTAGAAAGGAATGCTCTGAGACCCCGAAACCATATATAGATCTGTCCCATATATGATATAGTGATCTAGGCCAAAAATGCTACTCCTCTAGCCCAGACACCAATATCGCTACTCAATGTCCAGTGTGCTTGACCTTTGCCCTTTGACCCCAAATGCAATAGGTAGACCATATTATGATATGGTGACTCTTGGTAGAAAGGCTAACACTAAAAGTCTAGGAACCATTCTGCCTACAGACGCATATGAGACAACAACTTGATCCATAACCACCCCCCCCCCCCAACTGTTGCAGGGGTATAATATGACAAAAGGCTCCCTTCTCATTCCAAATATTCATTTACTTCACATTAATATCATAGCATTGAAAAAGATGCTTTTCAAATGTTTACATATTAAACACTAACCAAGTTTGCGCCCCCCCCCCTTGCCCTGGGTCAACCCCTACCCAGGGATCACCAAATTATACAATTTGGTAAAGCATCCTGCTCTACATCACTATGCATTTGTTCTCTCGACATGTGTTGTAAAGAAGATTTTGAAAATGGTCACTTTTGGGCAGTTTGCCCCTCCCCAAGCCCCAGGGTGAAAGAGACCTGAAATTTACAATTTATGTGCCCCTTGTACCAAAATATTCTTCATACCAAATTTGAAAACAATTGGACTGGTGTATCAAGAAGAACTAAAAATGTCAATTGTTAACACATTATCAATTACCATTTTGGCCCCATCCTAATACCAGAAACCTCTTCCCCTGGATCGTTAAATACAATTTTATAAAAGGCTCCCTACTTATTCAAAATATTCATTTAGTTTCACATTAATATCAATAGCATTAAAGAAGATGTTTTCAATGTTTTACATAAAACACTAATGTACCATAGTTTGGCCCCGCCCTGGGTCAGAACCCTACCCGCGGATCACCAAATTTACAACTTTGGAAAAGCCTTCCAGCTCTACATCACTATGCATTGTTTCTCTCAGACATGTCGGTTTAAAGAAGAAAGATTTTAAATTGGTCACTTTTTGGCAGTTTTTGCCCCACCCCAAGGCCCCAGGGTGCGAGACGCTTGAAATTTACAATTTATGTGCCCCTTGTCCTAAAGATGCTTCATACAAATTTGAAAAGAATTGACTGGGTGTATCAAGAAGAAGTTAAAATTGTTCAATTGTTAACACATTTCATCAATGACCCATTTGGCCCCACCCTAATACTAAAACCCCTACCCCTAAGATCATGAAATTTACAATTTTGATAAAGTCCCTATTCATTTCAAAATATCATTTGTTCACATTAATATCAATAGCATTAAAAAGATGTTATTACAATGTTTTACTATAAACACTTATATACCAAGTTTGCCCCACCCTGGTCAGACCCTACCCCGGGGATCACAAATTTACAATTTTGTAAAGCTTTCCTGCTCTACATCACATGCATTTGGTTTCTCTCAGACATGTTGCTTGTAAAGAAAAAGATTTTGTAAATGGTCACTTTTGGGCAGTTTGCCCACCCCCAAGGCCCCAGGGTGAAAGAGACCTGAAATTTACATTTTATGTGCCCCTTGTCCCAAAGATTCTTCATACCAAAATTGAAAACAATTTGACTGGTGGTTATCAAGAAGAAACTAAAATGTTCAATTGTTAACACATTTACAATTACCATTTGGCCCCATCCTAATACCAGAAACTCTACCCCTAGATCGGTGAAATTTACAATTTTGATAAAAGGCTCCCTACTTATTCAAATATTCATTTAGTTTTCACATTATATCAATAGCATTAAAGAAGATGTTTTCAAATGTTTTACATATAAAACACTATTACCAAGTTTGGCCCCGCCTGTCAAACCCTACCCCGGGGACACCAAATTTACAATTTTGAAAAGTCTTCCAGCTCTACATCACTAATGTATTTGTTTCTCTCAGACATGTGCGTTGTAAAGAAGAAGATTTTTGAGAAATTGTCACTTTTGGGCAGTTTTTGCCCCACCCCCAAGCCCCAGGGGTGCAAGAGACCTGAAATTTACAATTTATGCGCCCCTTGTCCCAAAGATGCTTCATACCAAATTGAAAAGAATTGGACTATGGTTATCAAGAAGAAGTTATAAAATGTTCAATTGTTAACCACTTTCATCAATGACCATTTGGCCCCACCCTAATACTAAAACCCCTACCCTAAGATCATAGAATTTACAATTTGATTAAAAGCTCCCTATTCATTCAAAATATTCATTTAGTTTCACATTAATATCATAGCATTAAAGAAATGTTTTTTCAAATTTTACATATAAACACTATATTACCAAGTTTGGCCCCACCCTGGGGTCAAACCCCTAGCCCCGGGATCACCCATAATTTACAATCTTTGGGTAAAGGCCTTCCTGCTCTACATCACTATGCATTTGTTTGCTCTCAGACATGTGCGGTTGTAAAGAAAAAATTTTTAAAATTGTCACTTTTGGGCATTTTTGCCCCACCCAAGGCCCCAGGTGCAAGAGACGCTGAAATTTACAATTTATGTGCCCCTTGTCCCAAAGATGCTTCATACCAAATTTGAAAAAATTGGACCATTGGTTATCAAGAAGAAGTTAAAAATGTCCAATTGTTAACGGACGACGCAACGTCGCACGACGACGGACGAAAACCAATTGCAATAGTTCACCTAGGTTACTCAAGGTGACCTGAAAAAGCTAAGTAAATTAAAATATCAATTGTGCCTTTGAGTATAAATACACACTTTATATGGATAAAGAGTAATTACACAGAAAATAGGTAGTCTAGCAGAAATGAAAGGAATGACTACTTAATAACAAATGAATTGCACATAGTAAACCAAAGAAAAAGACGCTAAATGATCTGTGTGTGGATGTGGTGAATTCTGACCTTCACAGGAGTAGGGCTTGTCTTTCTCTCCGATGGACCTGTGGATGATCCTTCTCTGTGTTTTCTTCCTTCCTCTCCTGTCGTCTATCAATATCAGCATATTAATACATAACTAAACTAAAACATCAGACAGATTGGGTTGAAAACATCAACATCATATTGTCTGAAGACTCCTCTACAGTATTAATTAATTTATAATTTAACTCTGTACTCATGTAATTGATTCTCATCTTAAAAACTCAATGAAAATGTACTTCAATTTCATACAAAATATTCGTAAAACTGGAAAGTTGTGACACAGCGTTCATAAGTAAAAAACCCTAGTACCATTGCAAATCTCTGATTTCATAAAACTATAGAGACTAACCTTCTTTTTCTTTCTTTTAGTAGGTTGCTTCGTAGCGTATGTCTGATTGTCATCGGACCATCTCCCGGCATTGGCTCACTGGAGGTTGTCGTAATCATCCATACCACGGTACTTTGCTGCTTTCACTGTATTTATCTCCCTCCTCTTCCGCCATATTGCGGATTTTCCCCACATATTTATCTGATGCAGTCTACAATATGTACGATCAAGAAAAACAATATATGAAGTTTATTATAATCTGTGGAATCATTTCCAAGAGGAACAATTTTTTTTAAATTATCTTAAAATTTTTACAATAGAATACACTGAAATGCTACATAATTGACAATTTCATTATTCAATAAAAAGTCCACAGTATTTCATCCTTAAAATACAAGAAAATTTATTCATTAAATTAACATCCTCCCCCCCCCCAACACATACCTTGACTCCCCTGTCTCAATCTCACTTGCTCTTGTTTACACGATTCCTCTGTGTTCATGAATGCTAATCGTGTTTCTTTCCATACATATTTGGGTAAGAGTAAACTGTCCATAGTTTGACCTATTCAAAAAATATTAAACACTAAAATGATCAGTATGTGAAAGTTTAAAATTCCTGTACATTATGAATATAAATTCAAATTCGTTCCACGTTAGCAAATAATTAAAGTCCCTATCTAGCAACAAATCTGAAAATAACTGTAATTATCCTGGAGTGTATAAAATAAAAATACACAGATTTTGACAAGTTCTGACGCCCTTACACCAGTAATAAACTCAATGAATGCAATTTTTTAGTATTATGTTTATTTGGGAATATTATACAGAGCCTCATCTGTAAAATTTGGTGAAAAACATGAAATTCACATAACTAACTTTCACCAAAAATACAATTTATCTGCACTAAATGATTTGATAGAGGTTTCCTGTCTTTATAAATGCCTATAAACATCAACACAATTGCGAGGCATCTCAGTAGTGACCTGCATCTGTCTCTGTAAGGGGTGCCACGAGCTGTGTGGCTTGAGCCACCCCGGTTCTGGAGTCCAAGAAGGCAGTCTCATCTTCCTCTCGATCCCCATCCTCATGTTCAGTTGGCTGAGGGTTTCTATGGCCTCCTGTACAACGATCACCACCTCATACTTGAAAAATATTGAGTGTTTCTGAAAACTGAAATTCATCTAAGCAGACTCGTACTTACTGTAAATGCATATCATCACAATTCATCTGAGCCATGAAAGTTGTAAAAATCATTAAATATCAAGTTTCTCATTGGATTGGTCAGAATGTTAAAAAAATTAAACATCCTCAGCATGTAAGCTAATCATATGTATCAATTGTAACTTGTACAATTGACTGCATTCATGTTTAAATGAAAGAGCGGGATTTAAATGTCTCAGATTGGATTTAATGGTTGTTAATGTTATGGGCTTTGCTCGTCTCCAACATTCCCCAATTCATTCTTTCACCAGAATCACCATGGTTTACTGATTAGTTACCTCACACTATACCTTCGACTCCAATGCCATTCAATGTCTAGAGTTGTGTCTGCCAAGAGTCTAGAGTCTGTGTTGCAAGCATGTCTAGAGTGTTGTCGTTGCAAGATTCTAAGGTTGTTTTTGAAAGATGTTATGAGCCTTCACTAGTTCCAACCAGTCACACCATCTTCACAACTTCAAGGGTTATTAATTTTTACTCACACTAATTCTTGACTCCAATCACCATTCAATACATTGAGTTGAGATGGAGTATGATGCAACAACTAAAAATTTTTAACCAACCTAATGAATTCTTGTTTAATGCACATTTGGTAAGAGCACTCACACAACAAATAAAAGAAATTGTCTTAGTGATCCTTTTTCACAACATCAATGACATTGTGCTATTCCATAAGCAATATTTAATAATACTTCACATTTTTTTGCCTTTAATGTTAAGCTTTAAAGTTACTTCATAGTCAATTTGTTTAATAATGTAAAATCACTGTTTCAAAACAAAAACCCACAAAACAACTTAAACAGTCCTCGTTTCATGCGGCTCGCATTCTAATACTCCGTCTAATTGCTTTCATAAAGAATCAATTTCTGCAATTCAATCTATGAACCAGTCTAGTGGTATCTGCCACAAAGCTACACATGTGTCTGAGTTGTCGCGCCATACGTTTTTTAGTTTCTCGAGCAATTACAAAAAGCCATTTTGATCGAGCTCTGGTAAATGCAGTAAACCAATTATATGCTCCATCACGATGCCCTGCTTAAATTGGTGAATAGATGCTAAGTTAGTGCAAGTAACGAAATCCAACAACCCTTGACTTGTGAAATGCTGACCATACCGTAAAATATAAGTTTCATAAATTATTGTATCTTATGTTACGCTTCAGGATCCCCAAAATGTACCACCGCAGCGTATATGTATAATCATACAATGCGCAGCACCCCATAATATATTTGATAAATGTAGTCGGAAAATCGGAGGGGGGGGGGGCATCCACTGGTCCTACTGGACAGCAAGTTTTTTGAATGTTTTTTTTTGTTTTTTGTTTTTTAAAGACTATGCATTACAACAGTGACTTTATGAGCCACTGAAATAGAAGGTGACAATACTAAAGTGCAGCAAATTAACGCACAGAAAGAATTTCATTTGTATAAAAAATGAAGATATAAAATAAATTTACAAACTCATGGATTTTATACCATTTCTTTAGTGTTTCCAACTTCTATCTTTGAAGTCCATCGCCATTTTTGTGCTTTGTTTAGACTGGTATCAAGAGAAAGAACCAGTTTTTAGTTTGCTAATAAGGCTACTATAATTATTCCTTTTTAACGCACGTTACGGACCCTTTTATTTCACTTAAATTGGACAGATGTATTGACAATGCATATATTTTTCGACTCTTTTTCGATGAACCACACAATTTTAATGTAAATACGTTCTCAAACACACTACTGACCAGGCGGATCAGAGTGATTAGAGGCCTAGGGGCCGCAAAACGTTTTGGGAAATATTAAATTCTTCCAATAAATCTCACAATAAGTCAAAGGTCTTTTTCATTTCTCTGGGAGTCGGATTAAAATGATTAAATTGAAAATTTAGACGGGACATGCGCGCCTGTTGCGCCCGCCTCTAAATGCGCCACGATTCTGTTTTCCATTATTTAGAAATAATTAACACAGGATATTACTTTTCTCTTTTAAAATTGAAGAATTCTGTTCATGTTCGATCTTTATCATATTCATATTAAACAAAAACATTTTGAAAAATTTATGTAAAAAAAACAAAATTAACTGGTAATCGAGCTCTTTTATGCCAGTTTTTATTAAAAGTCTCACAGCAGTACCCCCCCCCCCTATAAATGACGTTATGAATATTCGCGACGTTTATCGCTATTCATATTACTCTTCATGCCTATTCTTCACAACATCCCAGAAACACGCTATTGATAATATTATTTACAAAATACCAATAGAAAGTCGCTGAAAGTCGTCAAAACTTCTGATATACACATGTATAATATAGTACACTTGATAAAGCATATTTAAAATTCTTTTTCTCTCACTGAAAGACGCGCAGAATGTCTGCATAAAACTTTAATAATACAGGAACACCTGCTTATTTTTCTTTCAAAAGGTTCATAATTTGGCAGATGTCGAGGTGTCTCCATTCCCCTGTGTCGTTGTTAAAAATTAATATGTAACGGTGCTACCGTTGTGCGAGCGAAGACCCTAGGGTAGCGTAATCTCAAACTTCCGCCAGAGGTCTTCCGCACGCCAAACAATCCATATAGGCATTTGGGGATTGGAAAATTTCCACAACTACGCGAGAATACAACGCCCAGCCAGACGTCAACTGTTCATTGTGACGTCACGTTTAAGCCGTCAATGTCTTTCAAACCAAACAATGCATCCCGGAAATTCTGTCAATTTTCCTTCTTTTTTCTATATACTTGTAATACGCACCGTTGCCAAAATTAATCCATTTTAACAAATCTATGTTTATTTATTAAAGAAATCTACGACTTGTAAATTTGCATTATGCCGCTAGTAATACCCGCGCCGTAATGCGCGGATGTGAATATCCCAAAATGTAGAAGTTGCGTCAATACGGTAGGTCTGTGTGCAAGACACAGTGCATTTTAGGTGGGTAGGAGAGCGTAACTAACATTCGACCAATTAGAATTTTCGACCACAGGGTCGTACGAACTTTTTCTTATTAAAATTGACACCGTCTATTCATATTTACAATTATAATTGTAATTATAGAATAAGAGGGTCAATTCTACGAGCCCCGCTGTGTTCGCGACCGATGATGTAGGTCTTAGCCTGGCCAAAAGCCCCCCTTAAGCGAGAAAAGTCATTCGCACATCTAGTGCAGTCACAAGCGAGCTCATTTAGAGCAGATTAAAGGCGCATGCCTAGGCTTCATAATTATCCACGAACATCTCGAAGATCAGAGTGACATAAACCACAATATGTAAAACAGAAAAAATTTGTGGCCTTTTTTGCCCAACGAGGCAAAACGCCGAGCAAGGTGGCAACATGTGCCACCATGGGCGTCTTGCCTCCGATGATAGTGGTCGATTTGCCCTTTGTAACATAACAAATCAAAACTTGAACTGAATAACACACAAGGTGATCCAATACCGCAGAGCAAAAACCAAAGGACATCGTTTTAGTATGATTAGCTGATTGACCAGCATATTAATTTTATGTACATAACATGTTTTCGATATATAGCATTCCAAAGAGACTTGCTGCTCAATCCCATTGTGATAATAATTTACAAAAAAAAATGATGAAACCAAATCGATTGTATAAGCAGGTTGTTAATAATCTTATTTTCATAATATCACCTTTTAACCACGTTCCTGTTGAAAGAATCTATTTGATAATAACTTTTGATGATTAAGATTAAGAATAACGACAATACCAAACAATGAAGTGAAAATTTTCATTGTAAAAAAAACCCACATTATCAATCAAAATAACAATAAATTATGAAGTGACTGCTACCTTAGTTTTTTTTTGTTTTTTGGCCATTACATCGATGGTATGTATTTTATGGAGCAATGGCTAAAATGCTTTAAAGATTCAATAAATTCAAAATAAATAGATGAGCATCATATTGACAGGGGTATAGAAAAAATTTTAGATCCATAAACCACGGAGACTTATTCAATTATTATCCAAAATCCGCGGAGACTTTTGTTAATTAAGTCAATACATTCACATTTCAAATACACTAAGGTCTGGAGACAATATGTTTGTTTCACAACAATTATTAGAAAAGGGTATACTTCTAGACTCCAAATGTAAATACTAGTAGTTATAAGATCTACAAGAAAAAACCGAACCCAATATAAGTCAGTGTTATTTTATTTGTTTGGATAAAATAAATGGATAAGATTTTGAACATACATCACAGATTCTCTTTCACGTTCTAAAATAATTTATATTCAGAAGAAACCATAGTACGATGTTTAGACCAAATCGATGCCTATATTTGATTTTGGATTTATTGAATTTTCAAGGCTTTTAGCTATTGCTCTAAATAACTATGCCCCACCACTATTACAATTACTAGAATCTTAAGGTATGATAGGGTTGTACTGTATTGACCCCACCCCAACCCCTCCAAAAAACAAACCAAAATCCCTTTTTGCTCCATATTAAATATCCTTGCAAGTCCAATGCATTTGATAATCTTTTGGATACAAGTTTTAAATGATCATTACAGATTAACAAACTTCAGCTATATTAAGTCCTTTTTTAGTCCATGTCTGTTGAACCGGTTACTTGTTTCGTTTTCTTTGATGTGAAATCACAGAGGATAGGAGCTGATTGTAAAGGTGGGGGCGGAACTTAAAAGCAATCAACAAAGAGTGCGAAGGGCGGGGTAAACATCAAAATTTCGGACAAGATAAAAAAAACAATAAATAATAAAAACGGCATTCGAACAGCTGAAATGAGCGGGGGGGGGCAACTTCTATAAATCACTGAAGAACGTGGGTGGGGGTCATCATGGACCACATGATTACATTTCATCATGGACCAC